>SNQJ01S0196705.1:0-14912 GCA_010110895.2 Picea sitchensis
AAGACTCTCAATAGGTCTCTCTTCAACATCCTCATTAAAGAATACTTCTTGTTCAGATTCATATAAACAAACATTCTTTTTATACTCAGTTGCTCTAAGTTCTTCCTGCACTTTGGCAGACATTATTTGCCTTAGCTTCACCTGCATTGAATGCCATCTTACCTTCTTCTTCCACATTGTCTAGCCACACCTCTGGTTTTCCCCATATTCTTGTAGCCAATCCTCTAGTACACTAAGATTTACTTTCAACTCAACCATCTCATTTTCAGACTATTCATCACTCCTTCTCTTTGTGCCAACTGCTTTGGCATTTCTTTCCAATTGATTGTCACCCCACTCTGAACCTTGTAGATGACCTTCAATAGTCACCTTTTTCTCTTTCTTCTGTGGACCCTCCTTGTCCACTTGTGAGATGCAACAAGCCCTTCCATCTCTGTAACAATTCTACAACTTGTCACTAGTATCAATCATCCTCTTGGTAAATTCTCTCGGTTCTTTGCAATATAACCTCTTCTTGAGCACTCTTGCTCCTCAACTTTCAAAGATGTTAGGTTGTTGCTATCAGCTGCTCACCTCTCTTGCGAACTACAATTTTCCTCTTCTTCTTCATCAATCTAATTTGATGTTGTGGTTCTGTCACAATTTTCTTTACACGAGAGCTTTGCTTGCTCCCATTTTCCTCTATCACAACTTCACTGTTGTAATGGTTGCTATCCTCATTCTTCCCTGCTACAATTTCCTTATTGTCTACTTCAACCTGCAATTACAAATCCTCATGACGAGAGTTATTGTAAAACATATCACATCAATGGCTTCGAGATCTGTTATGATCTTAGTCTCCAACAACCCTTCCTCGAATTCACTTCCCTTGAATCAATTAAACTTCTTAAGGGCACATATGTTTTGGATTTTCCTCTAAGAAAAACCCTCTTCAGGGCAAACAAACTCCCTCAATCCTATGTATCCATATTTAATTCCTAAGATCAAATACAGTGACAAGTATCTGACTTCTTCCTTCAAATTATATGTCCATGCTTTGTTGGTTATACCCTGCAATTTTCTCCTCAATCACAATTAATTCATGACCAGAACCACAATTCATACCTGCAATCCTCCAAAGGGTCTCATTCTCCTACTCTTCCTTTTGCTAGAATTAACAATCAGATTTTAAATATCAACCTACATTCTCTTGTCACGTCACACTTCTATTGTGCACTATGTAACTCTGATCTCCTCCCAAAGAAGAAGACTGTCTTCGTAACCTTAAGAATATCATCTTTCTTTTTCCAAGAACTCAATCCTAAAATGTTGCAACGTTCAAAGATTCACCGTTCTGACTACATTCCCCAATAACAACCTTCTCAAATAACACTATTAAACTCTAATTCTATCTCCAAGAGCATTTACCCTTGCTCTGATACCAAAACTAATGACCTTAATGGTAAAAAACCTACAATTATGGAAACCTTATTGTTTTAGGTTGTTACTCAAACTTAGGGGTGTCTAAACATCTCTTTCAATTTTTAGTCACACATATCCTAGTTCACTTTACTTCAGGCCCTCATTAAATTTTTCCTTAGCAGACTCGCTCTCTATTTTTATCCTTAAACTATTCGATCATAGTATGGATCGAATCCTTCTTTGTTCATCCTCGAAGCGCTAACCTCATGGTGTTTCACTTGCATACGATCAGAACCCAATGACTGAGAGATTATTCTTTTAGTGCTACTCTTTATGCATGTCTCCAATGCTAAAGTTTTCAACAATATGACCAAGGTTCATAACCCTGGCGACGTATTTCGGGGCTAAGTTATGGGCTCAAATCTCCATGCTAAGGGGGGGCCAAAATAAATAATCGACTGACGTGTGTCAATGTCTTGGACGATTGGGATCATTTCGCAAATAAACTGTAGGATTAACCTTTGTGCATGTCCATATACGATATGGATCTACACCTTTCAATATTGACTACATAACGTTTGGACGATCCACGATCCTTCCTGGTTTAACCTTTGAAACGATAGTCTTCCCCTGCTCTGACTACACAATCTGACAGCTCAGACTCAATATCATATTGATCGAACGATCCAAATGGATCTTGTTCCTCCTTTGACTTCCAGACTCGTGCAATGTCCACAATATTATCAACACAGGATCACCGTTGATTCTGTTGTGATCAATAGTAGATCACGATCCTCGACCCTCACTCCTGCAAACAAAATTCTAAAGGGGTTTTTAACTCGTTTCTCAGAAAAATTGATCCCGAATACCCAACTGGATCGAATGTAGATAGGTTGTCGATCCCCTTATACCGCAATGAACAAACTGGAATTTCTCCGCAGCCACGAACTGTACTTTTCCTACATACACCACCTCAACATAACAAGGAGAGACTTAAAATATCACATATTAATGGTCAAAGGCTTCCATAGTCAATAATACACAGTAAATGGGATAATACTTGAAATAGAATATTTGCCCATTAATATAATACACCCTTAATTACATATATATACATAAAGAAATTTAATGCCTTCCTGGTCGAAACTACATTCAATGGCCTTATTCTTTTGATGGTCAAATTCTCAATGAACGACCTCTCATTGGCATGATCACTCTATCCTTGGCCAACCTTGAATGCCTCCAAGGTTCACATTTTTATACAAAAGGATCTTGAACTAAAGTTTGTTCAGATCCACAATAATCTCTCAACAATCCCTAAGGATCCTCTCACTCAAATCCTAGGTTTAGGACCCAAAATCCTCTTAAGATCTAACTATCTTAAGATCTCTCAACTCCTCTCATATTCTCACACATTTGAGAACATTTACAAATTCAATCCTCACCTTCATCAAAAAACCCTATCCTATGTATCTCTTCTAGAAACCACTTAAAACATAGGAAAATATTGTTGATGAAAGCATCTATGGGAGACATCCTCCAGCTTACAAACCTGTGAGATGTGGAACATAGCAGCTATGTGAAGTCTTTATCTCAGCTTACAAACCTGAGAGAAATCCCCTATGAAGGGTTCATGGTTCCTGCCTGGGACAGAGTCAAGAACATAAATATGGCCTCCTCCATGACGTGAGTGAGAAGAACTCTAGATGATTATCCTATGTAAGAGAGATCTATTGAGTTAGGACGTTCCTGTGGCTGAGCACAAGGTGAATGCGAGAAATCCCAAAAGTGTTGGGCACATCATCATGAGAACAAAAATTAAGATGATGTGACGGCCTCCTCTGAGCAGAAGCATAGTTGATGAGAAGACTCCAGATGATCCTTCTGTAGGTGGCAGTGGGAAAGCAGATTTGTAGAGTGGACATGCTTGTGAACGAGCACACGTGAACGTGTGAAGATCTGGTTCATCTGTGTAATGCAATGAATCAGGTCCATGGAATCCCTATGGATGTTCCCCTAGTGGATGAGCACTAGTGGGTGTATCCGATCCTTTGCTATATATTGTTCAAGAGTCAGACCTAATTGCAACCCTAGTGTTTGTGTAAAGGGTACAGGTCGACCCTACCTTATTGTGTTTGAAGATAAACTGTAAAAGATAATTAATATTGATAGTAATAGTAATAGTAATATTAATTATTATATTAAAAAATAAATAATATAACTAAGTGAGGTCGGCCCTATTGTGACAATAGACACTTCAGTTGATAGGACAAGTCTAATATAAGTAAGAGTAAATCTTTCATTTGTAAAACACACACACACACTTGTGAGTTTTGGAAATTTTAGCAAGTACATTTCTTGGTCAAAGTTGCGCACCTCTCTTGGGCGCTAGAGTTATAGGGTTTTGTGCACCCTCTTGTGTGCTAGGATATTCTTGGTGGTGAAAGGTATTTCTCTTGAAGAGTATAACAAAGGATTTGGCTAGGTTTTTATCCCTTGTTTGAGAAGGGTTTCCCAGGATATATCTTGTGTTCTTGTGCATGGTGTTTCTTCTTGTGATCTTGGTTGTTGCAACATTCTTGTTTATGGTTAAGACATGATGAAATTGAATGAACAACATGCTTAACCTAGCTTATGAAAAATCAACATGGTATCAGAGCATAGGTCTTGAAAGAACCCATTGCACAAGCATTCTTTACAAGAAAAAAGAAAAACGTCATTGTTGTCATACATGGAAATTAGGGATTTTTTTTTATTGAAGAAGATTTTCAACCTCAAACCATCTAGAAAAGTGCTCCCTAACCCAAGGAACTCTTTGGCACCTTCGGTGCACCTTTTATGTAACATCCCTGACCACCTAGGCTGGGCCATGCTAATCCAAAACACTCTTTTATTCTCTCTGCAGAACATATTGTAACATACCCAACAACCAACTGAGCTATGCCACATAAATTTTTCAAACTGCATGCAATTAAAACATATGCACAGAAAACTCTTGCGGTAGATTTACATTTAAAACGTAAACAAACAAATACATTTTGTAAATGCATGGATCACACTGAAATAACAGTAAATATATACATGCAACTTATACAGGAAATACCCATAAATATAAACACAGTTATAAACACACATAAGATAAACCCATGGAAATAAACATGTGAATAACAATGCAACATGTAAATTTATCACACAATTGGCACTTATCTTGGTAATAATCTCACCAACTACATGCAGACCTTCCATGAACCTCCTAGCCTTAGACCACATTGCTCATCACTCTCAGCAGTGGGTCACCCTCGAGCTGGGACTAAACTCCACCCGGGTAAAGGGATTCCTAACTAGGCTAAGACTCATGGACAACAGGAAAGACTCCGTCACATGTGCCTGCTCAAACTAACAACCTACAGTCTCTCATTCCCCACATGCCTGTCCCACCCAAGGAAGTGTGCCCCTTCTCTGCTCAACGGTCCCTCGAATGCCCCACTTCCCTTCCAGGGCTTCAACGACAGGCCAGACAGGAAGTCTTAGAGCCCTATAATTGCAGTTTAGCACCTTCAGGAAGTCACTTCCCAACAATTCCCTCACCTCGAGAGAAATTTCTCACGGGCCTGACAACCCGCCTCTTCAATATCCCATGGGCTTGACAACCTGCCTCTTCAATATCCCACGGGCTTGACAACCCGCCTCTTCAATCCAGCTCCCAAGCTAACCATCTACACAAACATAATGGTTATGGATACAGGTTTAGGTACAATGACATGAAGATACAAAGGATAGCTCAATGGGTGTGTGAATGCTCAAGGATGATTGACTGGATCACTGAATGATGGAAGGAAGTGTGAAAATTAGCTAAGTCCCAACAATATGTATGCATGTACCCAACTTGACACTTGTCATGTTGGGAGCTACTTTGGCCCACTTGTCCCCAACTTAGGATAAAATAACTATCCATACTTTATGATTTAAGAAATATTGATATAATATTCCTTTTTGGCTTAAGCTCTTTAGCTTAGCCCTTTTATTTAACTTTTGGGCCCCACCCTTTTCCAACTAGTGGAGTTTAGTCCCCCATCTCTTTTATCGTGGTCGGTTTGCACGCAAGGATGTATTTTATATTAATTATGAGACATGTACAAAAACAGGCGCATTGACCTTTAACATCTAGGCTCTTCGGCCTAATCAAAACATAAGCATCCTAGCTTATAATAACTGGCTCACTAGCCTATAAAACATAGCATATACATAAAGGCTTGATGGACTCACAATCACGCGCACTTAAGATGCTACGCGTAGTATCATGGAATGTGTACACTTCATCATTTCACTGCGCAATACATGCGCGCAGTATGCCATGAAATGTGCATACAAAATGATATCAAAATAGCTCACCAACTTACGTGCATTTGTATTTACATTTACAATTGGGTTCGGCCTAGGGATATTACAATCCCCTCCCCTTATTTATGCACAATCCTCAGTGCATTATGTACACATATACAACACAAAATTGAAAGATCCTAAAAAAGATGAGGGTATTCTGCCTGCATTGCATCCTCATGCTCCCAAGTAGCATCCTCAGGACCATACCAGGTCCATTGGACCTTTACAAGCCCTATGGCTCGATTCCGGAGCTATTTGATTTTCCGGTCCAGAATGCGTACCATATGCACTTGAAAAGTGCCTTCTTGCTCCACCTGAATCACATTCCAGTCAATAACATGATTAGCATCAAGTATATATTTCTTGAGCAAAGATACATGGAATACATTATTAATAGACATAGATGCAGGGAATGCAATCATATAAGCTACTGGACCAATCCTCTCTAGGATTTCAAGCGACCCACAATAACGAGCTTCCAACTTGGAACAATTTCCCAACTTCAGGGAACTTCTGTTGGCTTTCACTTTCAAGAACACATGGTCCCCAACTTTAAATTCCCTGTGCGCCCTTATCAACATAGATTTTCTGCCTGTCCTGGGCAACCTTTAAATTTTGTTTTATTTTTATCATTTGCTCCTCCATTTCCCTGAAAAAAACTGGCCCAACCACTACTCTATCCACTGGGCTATCCCAACTTACCAGTGTGTTGCACTTTCTGCCATACAATGCCTCAAATGGGCTCATCTTTAGAGATGCTTGGTACCCATTGTTATAAGAAAACTCTTCCAAGTGTAGGTAGTCTTCCCATTTTCATGGTTTATCCATCACATACATCCTCAACATATCCTCAATCACTTGATTCACCCTCTCTGTTTGTCCATCTGATTCTGGATGATAAGTTGTACTAAAATTCAAATTTCTTCCAAATCCATTAAATAATCTTTTCCAAAATTTTGAGGTAAATTTTGGATCTCTGTCAAACACAATTGTCTTGGGTATGCCATGTAATCTAGCAATTTCCCTCATATAAATATGAACAATGTGGGTTGCCTTGTGATTTAGCTTAACTAGAATAAAATGGGTAGCCTTAATAAGCTTATCCACCACTACCATGATAGAATCATGTTGATTGTTTATTCTAGGTAGTTTGGTGATGAAATCCATGGTTACATCTTCCCATTTCCACTCAAGAATGGGTAATGGTTGTAGCAAACCAGCTGGGTGTCTATGTTCAACCTTTACCTTTTGACATTCCAAACATTTGGCAATAAAATCAACAATTTCTTTCTTCATGCCTGGCCAATAATATTGGCTCTTGACAGTTGCAATAGTTTTTTTATAACTTGGGTGCCCAGAATAAGGTACATTATGCATTTCTCCCAATATCACATTTTTCAATTCCTGGGAATTTGGTACAAAAATTTTGCCCCTATACATAAGAATTTGATCATTAACTAGCTTGTATTCTTATATTTTCTACTGCAAATTACCTTGTTGTAATTTTGCCACTAATTCTTTGTATTGCAAATCTAATTTTGCAGCCTCTAAAATTCTGGGTTTCAAATCTGATTGGTACATGCTAAGGACTGTAGCATGCATTTCATGCACTCTTCTGCTGAGTGCATCAGTCACTTTGTTCTCTTTCCCCTTAATATGCTTTATGTCAAAGTCATATTCACTTAGAAATTCTAAACATATGCTTTGTCTAGCATTTAGAGTTGGATGATCAAATAAATATTTCAGACCATTATGGTCCGTTCTCAGCTCAAACCTTTTTCCCATGAGGTAGTGTCTCCATTTCCTCAAGGCATGCACTATGGTTTCCAACTCCAAATCATGAGTGACATAGTGTCTTTCATGCTCTTTCAACTTCCTTGATTCATAACATATGACAAACCCATTTTGAGTGATGACTCCACCAAGTCCTTCTTTAGATGCATCTGTGCATACAACAAATTCTTCATTTGGGTCAACAATCCTTAGTATTGGAGCACTTGTCAATAATTGTTTCAAGTGTTGGAAACTCTTTTCACAATCCAATGTCCATTGAAATTTCACACCCTTTCTTTGCAAGGAAGTCATTGGGTGTGCAATCTTTGAGAATCCTTCAATAAATCTCCTATAGTAGCCTGCAAGCCCCATGAATGATCTGACCTTTGTCACATTCTTTGGCATTGACCATTCTCTAATGGCTTATATCTTCTTCGGATCCATTGCTATCCCATCCTTTGAAATGACATGTTCAATTTGGCATACAACTGATGCTCCCTTAATACTTGCAACACCATCCTCAAATGATGCTCATGCTCTTCTTCTGACTTGGAATATATAAGAATGTCATCCAAAAAGACAATGACAAACTTGTCTAAATATTCTCAGAAAACACCATTCATTAAGCACATGAAAATAGTCAGTACATTTGACAACCTAAATGGAACCATTGTGAACTCATAATGACCATACCTTGTCCTGACGGCGGTCTTGCTGATATCTTCCTCTTTAATCCTTACCTGATGGTATCCTGACCTGAGATCTATCTTTGAAAAATATCTTTGCATCCTTCAATTGATCAAAGAGATCATCAATCCTTGGCAAAGGATATTTATTCTTTACAGTCACTTTATTCAATTGTCTGAAATCAATGCACAATCTTAATGTCCCATCTTTCTTCTTTACGAACAAAACTGGGGCACCCTAAGGTGACACACTTGGGCATATATACCCCTTCTTCAAAAGTTCTTCAAGCTTAATTTGCAACTCCTTCAACTCTGGTGCACTCATTTTGTAAGGAGTCTTTGACACTGGAGCTGCTCCAAGCATTAAATTTATAGAGAAATCAATATCTCTCTTTGGGGGTAGTCTTGGTACCTCCTTGAACACATCCTCAAAATTTTCCAGGACTGCATGATCTTCCAAATTTGACACCTTATCTTTATGTGTCTTTTCCATATGTGCTGAAAATATTTGACACCCTTTTCTGTAACATTTCTTTAGTTGCAATGCTGAAATTTCTCTGATGGTTACTGCCCTGGGAATTCCTTGCACTTTCCTTTGGTTCCCATCCTCATCCAGGCAAGTAAATTCTTTGTTATGACATTCTAAGAGAGCATGATGTTGGTCCAATCAATCCATCCCAATTATACAGTCATAGGAACCTAAAGGCAAGATGTTCAAATCTTCCCTAGTGTCCAACCCATTCATGTTCATAATACATGACTTAACCATCTCATTAACTTTTCTTTTGGCTCTGGTAGCCAGCTGCACCAACCAAGATTTCCCATGCTTTCTTCTTGGCAAATGAAAACTTTCCATCATCGTAGGATCTATATAGCTATGACTAGCTCCTGAATCAGTTAAAATAACAATGGTTTGGTTGTTGATCATACCTTCAACTTCAATCATATGTGACCGATATTTTGCTTGCTTGCTGTCCAGGGATGCATAGATCCTTGGTACATTTCTGCTCAGGTCCTCCACCGTTTCAGCTTGTTGTACATTATGAACAACTATCAATTTTTCACCTCTGTGAGGACAATCTCTGAACATATGACCCCGTTTACAACCCCGTCACTGAATAGGTGTTTGCCTTGGCCTTTGACCCTCTGTTTCAATCGTTCTGGGTTCTCTAGAAGTTTTTTGTCCCTGTGGATTATCTCTGAAGAATGGTGGCTTAGCTCCCTTCTTCCTTTGATCCATATTGAACTTCTTTTTGTCTTCCCAATATTTTTGGAAAGTTTGCCTTGCTTTTTGTTGATCATATAGGCATTTAGCTCATCTTATGGTTTCCTCCAATGTCTTTGGATCATCATATTGTATTTTGTCACTGATGAATGATGGAAATCCACTCAAATACCCCTGAATCTTAACTATCACATCCTTGATGAAAGAGACATACTTTAGCAGTTCTAAAAACCTTCTCTCATATTCATCAATGGTCATACTCTCAAGCTTGAGTTCAAAGAAATATTTCATTTTCTTGTCATAATATCTCTTAGTCAAGTATTTCTTCTCAAAATACTTCTTGAATTCTCTCCAAGTAACACTTTTCTCTTTAATGTGTTGCACCTGCAAAAGTTGATCCCACCACATGGATGTCTTTCCCTTGAGTTGATAGATGGAAATTCTACCTTATGCCTGAGATGAATAATTATGCAATTGAAAATACTTTCTCATGCCCATCAACCATGTTTCTTCATCTTCATCCTTCTTGTGTTCACCATCAAATGTAGGAGGTTTGATTTTGTTCATTTCTCCTCATAGCTCATCCACCCTAGACCTCTTATGCTTCCTGACAGAGGATGGACTTGAGATTTTGTGTTCCCTTTTATTTGAATGCTTCGGGGAGTAATGGTGATGTCTGCTAACACTTCTTGGTCTTCTTTTCCCATCAGGAGACTTGTGACTTCCCGATTTGCTTGAGCCACTCTCCTTATCCAATTTCTTTTTTATTCTGTTCAAGTTCTGCAATAAATTCATGTTGAAGTCATCATGCTTCTCCTTGGCTCTCATAAGCCTTTCATTATCATCTTTATGGCTTTGGAAATCCTTCTGTAAATTTTTAATGGTCTCTACCATATTCATGTTTTCATCTCTTCCTTCTCCATGTCCATTGGAGTTTGTTCCTTAAATGCCCAAATGAACATCCATTCCTCTAATCTCGTCCTCTTGACTGTAATTCCCCTGTTCCTCTTCCATTACTATGGAATCTGTGCTGATCTTGATCTGATCTAGTTGTTGTTAACTCTGCAAAATGTGCAGCCAACAAAACTTTGCCAGGCTAATTGTTTCAAGAATTCATGATAAATATGAACCATTTTGTTTCCATAATACATATCATAATTATTTCTTCTGATTTCCTGAAGCATGGAATGTCCAGATCAATTTTATAGGTGGATATTTAGGTTCCACTATCCGAGACCTTTCCAACTCCTGCTCCCATGCTCAATTCCGAGTCTTGAGAAGAAAGTTATGGTTATTAGAAATTCACCCATTAACTTTTCTGTTCATTTTTCAACTTGGCGCAACTCGGCGATGTAATTATGAAGTTTTGCACCTACTCCATTGGAATTTTCATATGATCTCAATTGGGTTTCTGCATAAACATATTATGGACATTAATTCCAAGTTTCACCTCATTCTTGGTTCCGCGCTGCTAGTTACAACCTACTAAAGTTCTAGGCCAAAATACCATATTGTAACTGATATGCTACATGTACCTTCTTTTCCATTTTAAACATTCTTAACATGCCCAAAATTTTAATTCAATTCTTGAACTATCTTCTATGGTTCAATATCTTTCCATTGACTTCTCATGCGCCTCAATCTGATTACGGAGCAGAAAGTTATGTCTCTTTGAAGTTAGATGGGTCTTACATTTTACCCTCCACTGTTTGTGTTGTATCTTTCTCATAAAAGCTTCGTTTGACGAATGATTTACACCATTATAAAGCTCTCTCCGAGATCTTTTATTTGAGATGCAGAGACAAGGTAGTACACCTCTGTCTTGTGGTTTTTGAGTTGCTTAAAACGCTCTTAAGGTCCTAAAAAATGCGCTGCAAAAAGCTAACATTCAAATAGTATAAAATGTCTCAAAAAATCATTGGTTTTCTGTTATTGTTCACCATTAAAATGACTCTGCACGCACAAATTTCAATCTTCACACCCATATTTACCATGTTCATCAACACCACAACATAAATCGTGCTCTGCGCAGCTATGACCACTGTGCATCACTTATCTTTCGCGCCAATAACTAGCGCGCACCACTTTTCTATCGCGCGCCAATATCCACCGCATGCAATTTTGGTTCTTGTACTATTACCTGTTGCGCGCCTTTTTTTGTATCACACACTGATATTCCATGCACATTTCACTCTATGTGTTGCACCATGCCAAATTTTAGTACGCCCCTACCACACACCTTTAGTCTGCGCGCACCATTTACTACACTGTCGCGTGGCAACTTATACTCTTACTGCACGTGCACCATCCAAACTCCTCTGCGCTCTGCCAATACTGCATACATCACACACACCATTATTATTGTGTGTGCACACCGTGCACACCTTTTATGCGTATGCACACTACGCAATGCTAAATTTAGCGCATGCAACCGCACAACAACATTTTTCCGCGTGACACCAAAATTTAGCGCACGCACCCACATGCCAACATTTTTCTGCATAGCACCAAAATTTTAGTGCACGCACCCACACGCTAACATTTTTCCACGCACTGCCCAATTCTTACTTATCTCAAGTTTTTACTGTGCAGCATGGATTTTTAGTACACCCACCTGCGCACATTCCTTTTTATACGCATCGATTCCTCGTGAATTCCGCTGCAGAAATTGGGGCTTTTTCTAACAATTACCATGGACATTCTCCAAATTTGATTTTTTCTCGATTTCACCCTGATTACACCAATTCAACCTTCGTAACAACAAATCGTTGTGAATTGACATTTCTGGAAATTGTTTTTCTCAAAATCAATTCGCGAATTGAGAATTTTAATTACTAAATTCGCTCCATCTGCCATGGCTTCACTGTAACTTCAAATTCGCCCAATTCTAGGTCCGAGTTTGCTAGAATAGATATTAAACCAGTCATATCTCACCACTTTACCAAATTTCTCGATTTTCCCATGAATTTAAAAACTGAAATTGGGGATTTTTCCCAATTTATGTACCACATTATAGATGGACACTCTGCAACTCAAAATTTGGCCACTTCGAAATAAATTCTCTGTGAAATTTCACTTCAAATCAACTTTCTCAGCCCGTCAAGGCCCAGTGTTGAAAATTGAAGCTATAATACCATATTGTAACATCCCCGACCACCCAGGCCTGGCCATGCTACTCCAAAACACTCTTTCATTTTCTCTGTGGAACATACTGTAACATACCCAACAACCAACTGAGCTATACCACATAAAATTTTCAAACTGCATGCAATTAAAACATATGCACACAGAACTCTTGTGGAAGCTTTACATTTAAAACGTAAATAGACAAATGCATTTCGTAAATGCATGCATTCACACTAAAATAACAGTAAACACATACATGCAGCTTATACCGGAAATACCCATAAATATAAACACAGTTATAAACACACATAAGATAAACCCATGAAAATAAACACGTGAATAACAATGCAGCATGTAAATTTATCACACAATTGTCACTTATCTTGGTAATAATGTCACCAACTGCGTGCAGACCTTCCACGAACCTCCCAGCCTTAGACCGCACTGCTCATCACTCTCAGCAGTGGGTCACCCCCGAGCTGGGACTAAACTCCACCCAGGTAAAGGGATTTCTAACCAGGTTAAGGATCATGGACAACAGGAAAGACTCTGTCACAGGTGCCTGCTCAAACTAACAGCCTACATTCTCTCATTCCCCACATGCCTGTCCCGTCTAAGGAAGTGTGCCCCCTCTCTTCTCAACAATCCCTCGACTTCCCCACTTCCCTTCCAGGGCTTCAGCAACATGCCATACAAGAAGTCTCAGAGCTAAAACTGCACCTTCAGGAAGTCACTTCGCAACAATTCCCTCACCTAGAGAGAAATTGCTCACAGGCTTGACAACCCGCCTCTTCAATATCCCACGGGCCTGATAACCCGCCTCTTCAATCCATCTCCCAAGCTAACCAGCTACACAAACATAATGGCTATGGATACAGGTTCAGGTACAAGTACAATGACATGAAGATACGAAGGATAGCTCAATGGATGTGTGAATGCTCAAGGATGATTGATTGGATGACTAAATGATGGAAGGAAGTGTGAAAATGAACTAAGTCTCAACAATATGTATCCATGTCCCCAAATTGACACTTGTCATGTTGGGAGCTACTTTGGCCCACTTGTCCCCAACTTTGGAACTTAGGATAAAATAATTATCCATACTTTATGATTTAAGAAATATTAATATAATATTCCTTTTTGGCTTAAGCTCCCTAGCTTAGCCCTTTTCTTTAACTTTTGGGCCCCACCCTTTCCCAACTAGTGGATTTTAGTCCCCCATCTCTTTTATCATGGTCGGTTTGCGCACAACGATGTATTTTATATTAATTATGAGACATGTACAAAAACAGGCGCACTGGCCTTTAACATCTAGGCTCTTCGGCCTAATCAAAACATAAGCATCTTAGCTTAACTGGCTCACCAGCCTATAAAACATAGCATATACACAAAGGTTTGTTGGCCTCACAATCGTGTGCACTTAAGATGTTGCACGCGATATCCTGGTATGTGTACACTTCATCATTTCATTGCGGAGTACATGCATGCACTATGCCATGAAATGTGCATACAAAATGATATCAAAATAGCTCACCAGCTTACGTGCATTTGTATTTACATTTACAATAGGGTTCAACCTAGGGATATTACATTTTCAGTGGGTATATCTCTCGAAAAGTGAAACCCTAGTTTTCACAAAGTACCATAAGTACCAGAGTACCAAAAGTACCAGAAAACTAGAAGCACCAGTCCAGAAATCCGCTGGTCAAGTTTGAGGGGGTAAAATTTGGATTTTCAGAAATCTGACTGCACCATCTTACTCGCCTCAACCTAGCGAATCTATCGCCTTGATCATAATTTCAAAATTTGAAGTTTGAAAAATTAGGGTTTCCTCATAAAACCCTAAGTTGCAGTTGCAGTTGTAGTTGCAACTTCAAAATTAGTTGCAGTATCAATTGCAGTTGCAGTATCAATTGAAGTATCAGTTTTTGTACCAGTTGCAATCACCCTTGAAGTCTTTTAAGAAGTTGGTAAATATTACCGCTGCTACCAGATGGTGCCACTACCTATAAAAGCTATCAGAGGTATGTACTCACATATGTCTAAATTGTTAAGCTTTAAAGGGTATTTGCAGGAGAGGGGATCTCTTACCATAGATCCAGAAGGATCTCAAGATCCAACACATTCAGAGGAATAATGCAAACTAGGTTTGATTATTCTGATATGCATCTATTTTCTATGACACTTATTTGATCTAGGTTGCATGTTGAACCTATGACCATCATACTAACCTTTGGTCAAAATTAAAGTCAAGATATTAGATGGATTAAAGTTGAGATCATAGAGTTTGTTCTCTAACCCAACCTTCTGTCAAGATA
>SNQJ01S0196706.1:0-17372 GCA_010110895.2 Picea sitchensis
TAGAACAACTAGGTGGTATGGGGATTTATGTTACAATTTATCTATTGTAGTGAAATGTGCAAGCCTGAGATAATTGCATAAATCCTAATAAAGAATCTAGTTGTTTTGGACATAGGCCAAGGATTGGGTGAACCATGTTAATTCTATGTCCTTGTGTGTTATGTTTTCTTAGGAATAACATGTCATACATGATAAGGAATAATATCCTACTCCAATTTTAAGGAGGTGTGAACGAGTAAGGAAACTAGATGAAAGGTATAGTCCACCTTATTTCTATTATGCATTTGTTTTATCTACCACTAATGAGGATCCCAAGTCGATCAAGGAGGAAGTCAAATTGGTAGAGGGTAAACTGTGGAAGGACACCATGGTTGAAGAAATGGAATCCTTTCAAAAGAATGAGATGTGGTATTTGGTAGAGCTACCTAATGGAAGGAAACCTCTAGGTACCAAGTGGGTGTTCAATAAAACATTGAACACAATAGGTCAAGTCAAGAAATTCAAAGATTGACTGGTAGCGAAAGGATATTCCCAATTTGAGGGAGTGGATTTTAGTGATATTTTTCCATTGTTGCAAAATTAACTTCCAATAGAGTACTAATGTATCTAGCTGCAACATTAGATATTGAAATAGAGAAAATGGATGTGAAGATAGTGTTCCTACATGGGGACCTAGAAGAAGAAATCTACATGAAACAACCTAAAGGATTTGCAGTAAAGGGAAAGAAATAGTGGCGTGCAAATTGAAGAGATACCTTTATGGTTTAATGAAATCACCGAGTATGTGGTATCAACGTTTGAAACCTACATCCTTAGTTTGGGATTTATGAGAAGCAAGATTGATCACTACCTATATTACACGGAAGAAGGAGTTTTTTTCATATATGTAGCTTTATATTTAGATGACATGTTGTTGGCTGGAAAAAACATGGACACAATAAAGGAGGTGAATATGTAGCTATCCTCCAAGTTCAACATGACAAATCTTGGTGAAAAAACCTTTATTCTAGGAATGGAGATCAAAATATATTGGGAAATTAAAAATATTTGGCTAAATCAAATAAAGTATATTGAATCAATCTTGAATAATTTCAACATGTAGGATTGCAAACTAGTCAAGGTACCAATTCTCGTGGGTGAAAAGATAACTACTAAATAGTGTCCAAAGACATAGGAAAAAATAAAGGACATGGAACATGTTCTCTATGATAGTGTTGTTAGTAGTCTTATGTATGAGATGGTCTACACTTGACCATATATTGTTCATGTAGTGGGAGTATTGAGAAGATACATGTTGACACCTAGAAAAGAGCACTAGAATGTTGTCAAGAGAGTGTTCAGGTACTTACGTGGAACAACCAATTATGTTATATACTACCAAGGGAAACCTAAAATGGATAGGGAAGTAGAGTACATGGGTTTGTTTACACCATCTAGATGGATATATATATTAACGAAGTACAATTGGTGGATATTTTTTCAAAATTTTCGATGGAGAAATCAATTGGTTGAATATGAAGACGAAGGTCATATCCTTGTCAACAACAAAATATTAATACATGGTAGCCACTCATGGAAGAAAATAATCAATATGGCTACATAAAATATGTTTAGGGATTGGGTTTGAGTATATAGATATGAAGATAAATTTTGATAGTCAAAGACAAATATTATTGGCAAAGAACGAAGATTATCATTCTAGGATGAAGCATATTGATGTACAATACCATTTTTTGAGAGATATGGTGGAAAGAAAAAAGGTGTCATTGAAGAAGGTATACACTTTGGAAAATACAAAATATTATTTGACCAAGTATGTGAGTGTTGTGAATTTCTCTTGGTGTAGAGAGTCAATGAAAATTTCTACCCTAGGTCTGTGAATGGAAGTTTAGGTTCTCCTGTATCAACAAAGAAGACAACAAGTGGAAGAATTTTTTGAGAGAATGGAACTACGTTCTTGAGAAAATTAAGACAAGAACACAGTTCAATTCTCTCAAAAAAATTACACTACATAAAAAACAATGAATAATTAAAGTGGGATAAATTTGGGTTGTCATATTATTTGTAGTGAAAGAACAATCAACCAAATGGTTAGTCAAGGTGGATAGATTGGATGATAAATTAACTGACGAGTCAAGTCGATTGAATGGGAAAGTAAAGGTTGAAGTGATCAACCATAAAGTAGAATGTCAAAGTAGTCAATTGGGAAATTTGAAAGGTAAACCAATAAGAGGTCGAGTGAAAGCCAAATTGATACTGATTGGAGGTATATTGGGTAGTCATCTGGTAACCAACTAGTATTCGACTATAAAAAAATATTAATATTCATGGGATTGCATCCAATCATCTGCGTGAATATATAATCATTTTTGGGCACCATGATTTAGGGTTTATCATACTGTAAAGCTTACAAATAAGTCATGTTGTAATACTATAAAATATAATATTTAGAATACTTGTGAAGGTCATGTATATGTAAGTTGAATTAGCTGCAGGGTTGTTCTTATGTAAATCAAGAGAGTAGGATTGTGATTCTTTCTTAGGTGTAGACCAAGGTTATTCATGTAACTCTTTATTCTATGAATGGATAAGACATGAAGAGAGTGAGATACTCAAGGAATGTTGGTTTTCCCGGTTAGTGGTTTCGAGGGTAAAATCTTTGTGTATTATGTGTGTTTGTAATTTATTTTATGTTTGAATCGGTCTTCTATTTCCTATTTGGTTTAGTGTGAGGATTAGTTTTCTCTACAACGCCTAAGGTTGGGAGAAGAGCATAAAACTTGAAAAATAAAAGGATATCATATCCAAAGGGGTTTAAATCTAACAAATCAAATTAACGAAATCCAATCAAGGGTTTCCTTAGTAAATCATGAAGTAATAGACCAAAATGTTAAATATATTCCTCCTAAATATGTTCACATACATTCATAAAGAAAATTTTGAAAAGAAAAAACACAAAGCAATTCAGACCTATTTGGATTATCCTTCCTTGCAATAACCTTGACTATTGCAAATGCTACAACTCTATCGACTTCCCTTAAAGGATGTAAAACATTACTTGAATAGAAAAGAAACACTTGAGACAAATAACATCAAAGCATATTTATGTTATTCTCCAATGAAACAAAATGAGGAGAGAAACCTATTCTATAGGAGAAGAGGTGCCTCAAAACAATCAAACAAAACATCATTAAAAGGTTCATATTTCCTAACTCTCTAGTGTTTTATAATGTAAAATATTTTTCATCTTTAAAATTATCCGAGTTTGTATTAGGGAAAGGGATTGATTTGAAGTATTCTTCCAAATATTACCCTTGGGGAAATGTCTTGGTGGAATCCACAAACAAGAACATAATATGTGTCCTCAAATGAATTGTGGTTGATTAGCAGAGAAATTAGCACAACGCTTTATCAAATTCCATCTGGGATGATCATGTCACTCCTAAGTCTGCCATAGGGAATTCTCCATATTTTATTGTTTAAGGGAAATAATTTGTTTTACCCTCAAGTATATATCTCCCTTCCCTACAAATCACTTAGCAGTCCCAAGGAAGAGAGTGACCCGTCATTCAATGATGCATAAATAGCTTGCTATGTTTAGAAGAGAGATGAGATAAATCCAAAATCAAGTTTGAAACTTAGCAATAGATAGTAAAATGTTGGCTTGATAAGAAATCCATGGGTGAGAAAGAATTCCAAGTTGGGGATTTAGTCCTAAAATGGGAAAATACACACGATGATAAAGGAAAACATTCAAAGTTCCAACAACTTTGTCCTGGTCCTTAAATTATAAAAAAATATATTGACCAAGGCACCTGCCGGTTGAAAAAAATTCAAGGTGAATTTGATTATATCCCCATTAATGTACAAATTATAAAGCACTATATCAGATACCCTTCAAGGTTGTTGACCCCTTGTACAAAAATATTTTTTTTATCTTTTTTACCCTTTTATTTTTCTTTTGCTTTAGTTTGTTTTGTTTGTTTCCAACTGTTTTTTTGTATTTGGTTTTTCAGATCCTTCTTGAAAGATACTACCCTTATTTTGAGTTTCCAGTACCTTAGTCATGGTCATATTTTTAAATTGTAACACATCGATGTCAATAACCTGAAGTTTTTGTGATGTGGTGTCTGATACACATCACCCCAACATGTAAGCCTCATTATATACTGTCTAGAGTCAAATATGGAAGAGGAACATATCTTATCAATACATGATAACAAACAAACGATATGGAGAACCAAGAGACTTTAAATAAGAACCAATTTTCACATTATGTGAACTGAAAGAAAATTATTTGGAAGAGACATTCGCAGTATTTTGGAAATTGCAACTCATGAAGTTCTCTCATCTATAATCAAGCTAGAAAATCTAACTATCATAGGTGTAATCCCTAGATCCTTAAAGGATAACTGAAATCCCCCCATCCACCTTCTCTCTTAACAAAAGAGATTCAAATTTTATAAAGGTAAAGGCTTGGGGAAAGGATTTCCTCACATGGGACATGAAAGTATCTCCACTCGGTCTATGGATGCTTGTTGGTAACGAAGCAAGGCTTGTGACACTGGGTCGAGTCTGTTGGGGCTATGGAAATTCGTTGGAAGCAAAGAAAAACCAGAGAAATGAACAATAACTCGTATTCTTATGATTCTTGATGTTTTATTTTTGTTATACTCCCTGCACATTTTTCTTTAGTCATTTATCATATGAATAAGAAATTATTTGAAAGTAATCTAATCAAAGGAAATGTCTCATCCTTCTTTGTATCTCCCAAGTTCTCTTGGAATACAAGCTATGGGACCTTTTGTTTCTCTCTTGATATTTTGTGTGATGGGTTCTCCCTTCCCAAAATATATGTGGACATCATATTACAAATATTCGGGGCTTCTCCTAGTGTGTCGCTATTTGTTTTGATATGCACTACAACCCTCCATTTTCGTTCATTCTATTTTCAATTCCCCCTTCAAGAAAATGGAGCCCCTTATTTTTTATGATTTGAGAGAGTAGTCCATCAACTTCTCTCTTTACTTGAATCCTTTTTTGCGAAGTCCTATTTATATTAAGAAGAAATTGGCAAAAGAAAGAACTTGAAAAAAACAATTTTTGAACAAGTCTGGGAAAATCGGCCAAGTTGGTTTTAACTCCTCCGATATACATCGGAGGAGTTCCATATAACTCCTCTAATGTACATCGAAGGAGATACTCTCTTCATCTCCAATGAACCTCCTATCATGCGAGTTAATATCAATTCCTCTAATGAAATCAAAGGAGTTGGATTCAACTTATTTGATTCCCATAAGAGGGGTTTCCTCTAGGTTGATGTAGGAGCATCTCAAGCGAGCCAGTGCGGAGACAAAAGATAGCTGGAAAAATGCCCAACACAAATTTTGAAAATATATTGAGACATTAATGAAGCCATCAAGTGGAGGCACACTTGTAAAATGTAAACGGACCTTGAGCGATCCTCTCTCATCCTTAGTAGGTAGAAGGCATTTATGATAGTTAATCCAAGTAGATAGAATTTAATGTGTAGATTAGACAGTTTTAGGAAAGAGGGAAAATGGATATAGACACCCTCATTGTGTATTGTAAAATAGATTATGCCAATTGAGAGAAGAGTAGTGAAGAACATTACCAAGAGAGAAGAGCATACAGAGCTGGAACAGAGAAATTCTGTTTGAAAAACACCCATGTATAGAGATTTGAGTTAATAGAAGAAGTCTTAATTCAGATTCATGGGGTTGTATTTGTTCTTGTATGTGTATGCTAAATGGTATGTTCGTGGTTTTACTCTTTATGTCATGCAATTTCTTTTATTCTATGTATGAATGATTTCTTGTTGAATGTTTGAAATCTGAGAGAGAGAGAGAGAGAGTAAGGGAAATGAGTTTCTATTGTTTCTCTATCTGAGCAAGAGTTCCTGCAAGGAGTGCAGTTGAATTGTCCGCAAGGAGTGCGTTGACAAAGGGTTCATAGGTTTGTCTCTAAAAGCTCAGATAAGATAGCTTTTGTTCTCATTCTCTCAGAAGTACAGTCAGGCACAGGAGCCGTGCAAGGAGTGTGTAGGCTGAGTAAAGTTTTAGAGTTGCGAACCTAAGAAATTGTTGAAGGGCTACTGCTACAGGGAGTGCGCAGAGTCGAAGGATTTTAAATTCCTTGGAGTAATTAAGGAATTTGTCGCAAGGAGTGCATGTAGGAGTCTTCTTCAAGACTCAGAATTGGAGAAAAATCAGGAAGGATAAATCCTTTGAAACTATCGAAGGAAGCACAAGAAGTTTGTGTAGTGGATGGTGAGAAGGTGCTGCAAGTTTGCATCGTAGACAGAGGAGTACCGTAGGAAAACCACTTGGTAAAAAGTTGCAGAAGTCCTTTTGAAGGAAAGAGACGGATGGCCATAATTCTCTGTGGAGAATTTGCGAAGTCCCGTGAGCTGTCAGATCTCATGGAGGAGAAGGGGAGTTACAACGAGTATTCCCAAAGGTTTAAGCTCAGGAGAGGCAGAACTGTAGATTCAAGCCAACAGGGGCCATTGGATTTACAAGTGGATTTCTATTTCAGGGTTTCATAGATTGAAGTCCCGTAATCTTTGCAACAAGACTCGTGAAATCACGAAACGCGAAGTCCTGAAGGGATGAAAAGATTTTGTGGGCCACAGAATCAGCAGGGTGGACAGGTGGCACACTCTTGACAAGGGAGTAAATTTCGTTGACCATTTCGGGGTTTCGTTGGATGAAGTCCCGAAAACTTTGCACCAGGATTCCCAAAATTGTGAAGTCCGAAGTCCCAACGGAGTGAAGGGCGTTGAAAGGTCAAATATTGCGAGAGCATCATAGTTTTGGTAAATCGGGTTTCGGGAGTCGAGGGGACGAGTTGCTTGACATCGCAACCCCCGAAATCGTGATAGGGAGAAAAGTTGAATCAAAGAGATGTAAAATGGGTAGAATATATGAAAATTTTCACTTTTGTGATTAAAAATATTTTTGGTACTGCTAACAAAGTTGTTGATGCTTTGAGCAGGAAGTGTTTGCTATTGCAGGAGTTCAGAATCAAAACGTTGGGTTTTGATGATCTCAGGGACATGTACAAAGATGATCCAGATTTTAAAGAGGCGTATGAAGCAGCTGAGAATCCAATTCTCAGAGATAGAAGCCAATGAGAAGAATACATGATCCAAGAAGGATTACTATTTAAAGGTAATCAACTTTGTATTCCGAAATGCTCCATGAGGGAGAATTTGTTGAAGGAGAAACATAGTGGAGTATTGGTCGGGCACTTTGGTCATGACAAGACATTCGTGAAGTTGAATGAGTCATATTTTTGGCCAGGAATGCGAGAAGACATCAAAAGGTTCGTGGACAGATACAGAATTTGCTAGCATTCGAAGGGAAGGAGACAGAATGTAGGGTTTTATCAACCATTGCCCATACCTAAGAGGTTGTGGGATGTAGTCAGCATGGATTTCATATTGGGGTTGCCAAGAACAAAAAGAGGTTTTGACTCAATCTTTGTGGTGGTGGATAGATTTTCCAAGATGGCACACTTCATTCCATGTCAGAAAACCAGTGACACAACTCACATTGCGAATCTGTTTTGAAAGAAGTCATTCGACTTCATGGCTTACCAAGGAGTACAGTTTCGGATCGAGACACAAAGTTCATAGGAAACTTTTGGAGGACCTTATGGAAGAAGTTGGGAACTAACTTATCATTCAGTTCATCTTATCATACTCAGACGGATGGTCAGACAGAAGTGGTAAACAGAAGTCTGGGAGACTTGCTGAGAAGCCTAGTGACAGAACACCACAGCGAGTGGGACAACATATTACCACAGGCAGAATTTGCTTATAATGAATCAGTTAACAGAAGCACAGGGAAAATTCCATTTCAAATTTTCTATGGCATGCAGCTAAGAGGAATTTCTGAGATGAGATATTCAGAACAGATTGCGACTAGCAGCGCTAGTGCAGAAGAATTCATAGAAGCGATGAAGGAACTTCACAGCCAGGTGAAGGAGCGATTGCAGAATTCGAGCCAGTAATATAAGCGTAGAGAAGATCAACATAGGAGACAACTTCAATTTGAGGTTGGTGATTTGATTCTGGCACATTTGAGAAAGGAAAGGTTCCCGAGAGGAACATACAATAAACTTAAGATGAAGAAAATCAGACCATGTAAGGTCTTGAAGAAATTTGGGGCAAATGCTTACAATATTGAATTACCCGATGGGATCAGAATTTCTCTGATATTTAATGTCTCATATTTGTACCCATATAAAGTTGAGGAAGTAGAAGTGGAAAATGAACAACTAGAGGTTCAGTGGAGAAAACAGGTGTCAGTTGCAGAAAAGTCACATATGGAGCACATACTGGACAAAAGGGTCGGCAAGAAGACCAGGCGAAAGAAATACTCTGAATATTTGGTCAAGTGGAAGGGCCATCCAGTTGAATATTCCAGCTGGGAGAACGAAGAAGAGATATAGAGGCATGGACACACCATGTGTGAGCTCATGGATAGGAGCCCATGAAATTTTTCAAGCAAGGGAGTATGATGCAAGAGCATCTCAGGCAAGCCAGCGCAGAGACAAAAGACAGCTGGAAAAACGCCCAGCAGAAATTTTGAAAATACATTGAGACATTAATGAAGCCATCAAGTGGAGGCACACTTGTAAAATGTAAACATACCTTGAGTGATTCGCTCTCCTCATTAGTAGGTAGAAGGCATTTATGATAGTTAATGCAAGTAGATAGAATTTAATGTGTAGATTAGACAGTTTTAGGAAAGAGGGAAAACGAATATAGACACCCTCATTGTGTTTTGTAAAATATATTATTCCAATTGAGATCATAGTAGTGAAGAACATTACCAAGAGAGAAGAGCATACAGAGCTGGAACAGAGAAACTATGTTTGAAAAACACCCATGTATAGATATTTGAGTTAATAGAAGAAGTATTAATTCAGATTCATGGGGTTGTATTTGTTCTTGTATGTGTATGCTAAATGGTATGTTCATGGGTTTACTCCTTCTGTTATGCAATTGATTTTATACTTTGTATGAATGATTTCTTGTTGAATGTTTGAAATCTGAGAGAGAGAGAGAGTAAGGGAAATGATTTTCAATTGTTTCTCTATCTGAGCAAGAGTTCCTGCAAGGAGTGCAGTTGAATTGTCCGCAAGGAGTGCGTTGACAAAGGGTTCAGAGGTTTGTCTTTGAAAGCTCAGATAAGATAGCTTTTGTTCTCATTCTCTTAGAAGTGCATCCAAGCACAGGATCCATGCAAGGAGTGCACAAGCCGAGTAAAGTTTCAGAGTTGCGAACCTGAGAAATTGTTGAAGAACTACTGTCGCAGGGAGTGCGCAGAGTCGAAGGATTTTAAATTCCTTGAAGTAATTGAGGAATTTTCCACAAGGAGTACGTGCAGGAGTATTCTTCAAGACTCAAAATTGGAGAAAACTCAGGAAGGATAAAACCTTCGAAACTGCCAAAGGAAGCACAGGAAGTTTGTGTAGTGGACGGTTAGAAGGTGCTGCAAGTTTGTGTCGCAGGCAGTGGAGTACCGTGGGAAAACCACTTGGTAAAAAGTTGCAGAAGTCCTTGTGAAGGAAAGAGACGGACGGTCAGAATTATCTATGGAGAATTCACGAAGTCCCATGAGTTGTTAGATCTCACGGAGGAGTAGGGGAGTTATGGTGAGTATTCCCAAAGGTTTATGCTCAGGAGAGGAAAAACTGTAGATTCAAGCCAACAGGGGCCGTTGGATTTACAAGTGGATTTCTATTTTGGGGTTTCGTAGATTGAAGTCCCGTATTATTTGCAATAGGACTCGCGAAATCATGAAACACAAAGTCCTGAAGGGACGAAAGTATTTTGTGGGCCACAGAATCAGCAGGGTGGACAGGTGGTGCACTCTCGACAAGGGAGTAAATTCTATTGACCATTTCGGGGTTTCGTGGGGTGAAGTCCCGAAACCTTTGCACCAGGATTCACGAAATCATGAAGTCCAAAGTCTCAATAGAGTGAAGGGCATTGAAAGGTCAAATCTTGCGAGCGCATCGAAGTTTCGGTAAATCGGGTTTCGGGAGTCAAGGGGACGAGTTGCTTGACATCGCAACCCCCAAAATAGTGATAGGGAGAAAGGAGAAATAGAGAGGAAAAGGGTCAAGTGTTGATTGTTTTCGAGTTTCGGAGATTCAGAGACAAGGTGCTTGACCACCGGATTCGCGAAAGTGCGAAATCCGATCTCCCGAAGTATAAGGGGGAATTTCTCTAAGTTAATTGCAGGTGCAGATTTCCCAAAAGGGAAATAGAGGAGCCATTTCCAAGAGCTCTTTGGGCCAGTGTAAGAGGAAAGATCCTGTGTACGTGACCTTCCGACCTGCGGGTTGAGGAGGGTTGCATCACAAGTCTAACGATGTGTTTGGATGAATTTGAGTAATGTTCTTCGATGAACATCGAAGGAATTCCAAAAAAAATCTTCGATGTTCATCAGTGAATTTCCTCTCAAGTCCTTCGACCATAAGTACCCTACCAACTCAACATTTAATGATAAAACTGTTGGTTCCTATATTTACCAAGAGACAAAAAAATTTCATTATCCCACTAAGGAATTAAAGTGAGGAGAGATATATTCAGAACAAGAACATGTTGAGCCATTATTTATAGACTCATATCCTACTGATATCCTCTGTGTGGCATTGGAACACCAATTATGTATGGGAATTATTTATTTTCTTTCTAGGGTCAGGGTTTCCTCCTTGGTTATTTTCATGCTCCATTTTTCTTTTCTTCTCCATGTCACCTCTTTGTTTCTTCCACTGTTCTACCCCTATCCCATTCTATAAATAGCGTCCACCAAACATTTTCAACCTTCTTATTTTCACCATGAGGATATTTTTCATGGCCTACATTCCCTACACAACATTCACATATTTAAGTTTCCTTGTTAGTTTTCCCTAACGATGACAAGAAATTTGATGAATATCCAACCTTGACATATCTACTAAGATCAAGGATCAAAGGTTATTTTCCACTCTTAGTCGTACCCCTAACTTCATACCAAACCCTTTTCATTTCCATTAGTTTTCATCAGAAATGTTTTTGGTAACTTTTTTGATCGTATCGAAGGAGTTTGTATTAACTCCTCTGATATGATAGGAGGAGTTATAAGCAACCTATCTACCCATTCATCCCTTACTCATGACATTTAATGTTAACTCCTCCAATAATATCATAGGATTTCCCATTAACTCCTCTAATATTATCAGGGGAGTTCCAAGTAATTTTTTCTATTCCTGTTATGCTTCAGAAACTCAAGACATAACTCCTCCTATGTGTTATCATAGTAGTTAGAGTAAACTGCTCTAATTCACATCAAAGGATTTATGTCCAAATATTCCTATTGGAGCTAATTCAAAAAATGTTTCATGTGTATCAGAAACCTTAGTATGCATTCCTCTAATTTTCATTGGAGGAGTTAGTCTTTAAACCTCCATTTTTTCCTTTTAAGCATACTTTTCACCCGTTCTTCCTCAACTTTCCACCAATTTGATCAAGCATGTCTTCCATAACTTTAATGTCCTTATATGATGATTCTTTGCCCAATAATATCGCCAATGAGTTCTTTAGTAGTTTAAATTCTTAAAATGCATTTAATTTCATGTTACATTTTAGTACGTGCACTGAAATCATCTTTTCATGCAGGTTCAGGTATTCCATCCTGAAATAAAACAACAAGAAAGTTATTCGAAGCCAAGGCCTCCTATAGTGGCCAACAAATAGAAGGTGAAAAAAAAATGATCAGATCCACATATGATGATACATCAAGACACCTGGAGAAAGATAGAGAAACATTGAAATGGGGAGAAGTATATGATATGTCCAAAAAATATAACTTCTTTGTCGAAGACGAAGATCCATATGAAATACAAGTATTTAAGAATACCATGAAGTTAGGCATATTTAGAAAAGAAACACACCCAATAGTGTTCCCCTGTGTATATTCCATCACATGGATTCTAAATAACATCGATGTAAATGGTAGATACATCTGCAATCCAAGGAAATAACCCATAGCTTCATTTAGACCCTAGTATTTGGACAAGTGATATCATATTGAGAAGGGAAGAAATTGTTTGTATAACAAGAGCCTTAGTGAGTTTGAGTACACATCAAAGGAATTTTTCCCCAAGTGGTACAAAGCAGACAAGAAATTAAAGTACAAACCTAAAAGTGGATATCCCACAAGTTCCCTAAGAAGACCCTATCAATACGTGGTAGCCATGTTGTGTAAATTATATGGAGAACTTGACGAATCAAAATTCTCCCTGTGTTACATGCCCCTAATATACTACTGTGAATATTAAGGGACACCATTCAATTGGAAAAGAAATCATGTTTTAGAATCTCATGATGGTCATATCTACAGTAAAGGGATCCCAACCCAGAATGTTTCCAAGATTCTATATGTCTTCATACCTTCTATACATCATGTGCACAACCCATAAATACCCCAGGATGGGGTGGATATGGAAGTTGTCTGAACCATCAAATCATGTATACTGTAAGGTTATTTGGAAGCACAAGTACTACACATAATACCAAAAGATATGCGAGAACTTTTTGTCCCTATAATATCGCTAGGCTAAACCTAGTTGCAAATGTAAATACAAATGTGCGTAAGCTCATGAGTTGTTTGATATCATATTTGTATGCACCTTCCATGGTATACTGCACGCATGTACTGCGCTGTAAATTGATGAAGTGTGCACATTCTAGGATATCGTGTGAAACAACTTAAGTGTGTGTCATCTTGAGGCCAAGGAGCCTTTGTGTATATGTTGTGTTTTATAAGCTGGTGAGCCAGTTATTATAAGCTAGGTGGCTTATGTTTGTATTAAGCCAGAGAGCCTAGATGCTAGAGGCAAGTGCTCCTATTTTTGTATATGTCTCATCATTAATATAAAATACATTGTTGCATGTAGACTGACCACGATAAAAGTGTATAGGGGTGTTGGCATAGGGGTAGACCTAGGGTTCAGCTCCAAGAGCACACCAACAAGCCCTAGCTACTAGCCCTTTGGGCAGCACCTGTGAAGTAGATGCAGTCTAACCCGAAGCAACTATGAGGGGGTTGCAGAACAAAGATGTCTACAACCAGGGGAATATCAAGTGGTTCTTATTGCAACAACAACATAACATACATATATCATTAAACTAGCTAGATATTTTCTTCATAGCTATAGATCTGATCTAATACAATAATGCGGATAATAATAGAACAACATCAAAGCTCAAGGCATAAATCACACACACAACAACAAATGTACGTGGTTCACCCTCTCTCTAGGGCTACGTCCATAGAACTGTGCTTATGATATATTAAGGTAAAGCTTATAGTTATGATCCGTGCTTTGGCCCGCAGATCCTCTCTCTCTGTCTCTCTTCCTTCCTACGCACCCAACTACAAGACTTGATCTTCGCACCTAGATGAAGATCTTACAATACCAGAAGGATCTCTCTATCAACACTTCTCCCACCCTTAATACAATATTCTCCCAATGAATAATAACTGACAACAATTCTCAACCATAGTACTGACCTAAACCAGGTCCTCTCGACCTCTATTTATACATTATACTCCCTCACCAACAACCTTAGGTCCAAACCTAGGTGTCAAAAACCATAATTACCAAAACCCTAGGTGTCTACAACCCTAGGTCAACTTAACCCATTCTTTCTGGGCTTCGGCAGCCTGTCTTTCCTTCTCCATCTCGCAGTGCTCCAAGGAATATAATGTTGGATTTTTTACTTCCCGAGTCATCTTCGGTCCATCTTCCTTGTTGATATATCATCCTCGATCTCCTCATCCAATGACTTGCTTTTTCGCACTTCGCTCCATCTTTTCTGTTCTTTTGCTCGCTTCGACCCAGTGATAGTCACTATGTCTCCCACGAAGCTCACTTTTTCCCTTTTCTTCCTCATTCTTCACTTCCTTCCATAATCTAAGGCCAACAAGCCCCCAACACTCACCTGTGACTCATCCTGAGGCACTTTATATTTTATCCTCTTGCTTTTCTTTGACTTTCGACTATGCAGTGCAACCCTTGCTTTCTACTTTATGTCTCCTTTCCATCCTTGTGCACACTGCCTTTTCTGTGTCTGGTACCTAGTTTCAACTACACCTAATACCCGGACCCTTGTCTTCTTGATTATACTGAGAGTTGCGAGGCATCTAGTTGTCATAGTAAAACTTCATCCAGCTCCCATTCACCAAGCCTTTCTTCCAGTCTCCTTTCAATGTTTTCAGCTGCGCATCTCCACCTTCTGTAACATAGACAATCTCATATGGTCTGAGCCAATGTGTTCTGAACTTCCCAAGGTGTTTTATAAACTTATTGTCATATAGCAGGATTAAATCACCTTGCCTGAATATCTTATTCTTGACGTGTCTATCATGATAGGCCTTTTCTCGTTCCTTCTATATTTGTTGATGGAAGCCTGCAATGAATATGTCTTCTTATAGTTCATATAACTATGATATCCTCTCATGAATAATGCCAGTATCATCCATGTCTGTAAATGCAACAATCCTTAAGCTTGGTACCAAGTACTCCATTGGGACAACAACTTCAAGACCATAAACCAAATTGAAAGGAGTCTGTTTTGTTAATTTTTTGCAAGTGGTTCTATAAGCCCAGAGTACTGTTGGTACTCTTAAATCCCAGTCGTCACTGTTCACACTACAAATCTTTGTCAAATTTGTCTCCAAGATCTTTTTGAATGCTTCAACCATTCCATTTTCTTGTGGATGATAAGGTGTGCTCTTCTGATGGTGGACTGCAAATTCTTCGGTCAGGTCTTCAACTATCTTATTGATGAAGTCTGTACCTTGATCACTCATGAGGACCTTAGGGCATCCAAACCTAGTTATTATGTCATAAAACATAAAACTCGCAGTTGTAGCTATGCTACAATCCTTGACTGCTCTTTCTTTAGCCCATCTAGTCAGATATTTTGTCACAGTGATAATATACCTTGCTCCTGTACACTTCCCTGGTGGGTTTATAGGTCCCACAAAGTCAATGGCCCATTTTTCAAATGCTTGTAGGGTCATATATGGTGCTAATGGAATCTCATCTCTTCGGGATGGATTTCCAACTCATTGGCATACATCGCATGCTCTGGAATATTTTTTAGCATCTCTATGTAACGTAGGCCACCAAAGGCCAGCTCTCAAAACCTTTTGCGCAGTTTCTTTTCCTACATAATTTCCTCCTGCAATTCCTTCATGAGCTTCTTCGAGGATCATAGAGAATTCTACCTCCATCACACATCTTCTTAGGATCTTGTCAGGTCCCATTTTATATAGTTGACCAACTATTAGTGAAAAATCTGCAGCACGCACCACTAGTTGTTTCTTTTGTGGAATTATGTATTTGGATGGAGCTATTCCTGTTGAAAGGAACTGGACTATGTCTGCGAATTGGTCATCAATATTTCTAATGATGAGAATTTGTGCATCTAGTAGTGTGTCCTCCATACTGGTAGATTCTTCGCCATGCTCCAACCTCAATAGGTGGTCTGGGCCCTTATTCATTCTTCCTGGATTAACTATGATATCAAAATCATATTCTTGAAATAGGAGAAGCCATCTGCATATTCTCCCCCCCTACACTAGCTTGTTCACTAGGTATTTAAGCATGGAGTGATCAGTAAACATTTTAAAGTGTCCTCGCAACAAGTAGTGGCAAAATTTTCTCAATGCATACACCATGGCTAGTCCCTCTCTCTTTGTAGTAGTGTAATTGATTTAAGCTGTGGAGAGATTTTTGCTGGAAAATACTAATGGATGATCAATGTCCCCTTCTTCAGGTTGTTCTAGTACTTCTCCTAATGTAATAGAATATGCATCAACATGCACATGAAATTCCTTGCTCCTATTGGGAAAGACTAGAATAGGTGCAATGACCATCTTTTGTTTCAGTGTGTTGAAGCTCTGTTTTTATTCGTCTCTCCAACCATAATGATAGTCTTTCTCTAATAACCTCTCCATTGGTGTAGTAATCTGAGCATATCCTTTGATAAATTTCCTATAATAGCCAGTATGTCCTAGCGCAGTGCACAGTTTTTTGACTGATGTAGGTGGTGGTAAATTGACTATAATTGCAATTTTGGATGGATCCACCAAAAATCCTTGCTTTCATACAATATGAACTAATAATACTCCAAATGGTGAGAAGAATATGCACTTCTTCAAATTCAAAGCATTTTGACACTGCCTACATTTATCCAACATTAGCCTTAGACATTCAATATGATTTTTCAACAAACTAAAAATAGTCCAGTCATCAAAGTATGCTTCTAAAAACTTATGAAAAAATTCTTTGAATGCTTCAACTAGCACCCTAGAAAATATGGTTGGGGCATTCTTCAGTCCAAATGGAATTACTGTTTATTGGTAGGATCCCCACTATGTGGCAAACATAGTCTTATGACGATCCTCCTTGGCAATGTGTATCTGATGGTATCCTAAAAACCCATCTGTAAAAGAGTATACTTCTTGGCCTCCCACATTATCTAGCACTTCGTCTGTGAAAGGTGTAGGGAAGGGGTCATGTAGACAAGAATCATTCAACTTCCTGAGATCTACGCAAATCTTGATCTCACCTGTCTTATTATCTTGCACTACCATGGGGTTCATCCACTCTGACTCTTTGGTAGGTTCAATAATCCCTGCTTCTAGAATTCTGTCGAGCTCAATCTTCACTTTTTCCTTATATTTTGGGTTCAATCTGTAGGGTATTTTCTTCACTGGCTTCGCTTCTGGTTTCAAAGGTATTCTCATTTCTCCAATAGGTCCTTTGATTCCCTTCATATCAGTGAACTTGGTCGGGAACAAGTCCTGATACTCATGCAATAATTCTATGATTTTTTCCATGGTAGAAGCATGCCAGTAATCTCTGACATTGGCAATATTTGTTGTCTCCTCTGTCTCGATATTGACTTTATTTATATTTATCGGTTTTCCAATGAATGGCAGTTCCAGTCCTCGACCTTCCACATCTCTCTGACCTTCTGTTTCTATGATATTCACCTTCCTTGGATCATCGTCTTCGTCGGCATTGATGTTGTAGCATGTCTGCAGTTTCTGGAGGGGTGCATTCCATTCATCCACTTCTTGCTCCAAGGGGAGGCCAGATGCCTCCTCAAATAATTTTTGTCTCATCATCTGTAGTGCTTGATCTACAGAAGGAAATTCACTGTCAAACAAAAAGGTGGTTATAAAATTCTGGATCATACCTTACCATTCTGAAGTGACAAGGTGCAGCTCTACTTGAAGGTACCAGTTAATCAAGGTGGTATCCAACATATTGAC
>SNQJ01S0196707.1:0-17372 GCA_010110895.2 Picea sitchensis
AAGGATGAGCGTGGCCAAGGATTGCTTGATCTGGAAATTGTGAGTGAACAAAGGAGTTGGTGAAGAATTTTGGGGATCATTGGTCATAATCAAGAGAGAGGGGTCTAGTTTCATAGAATTATCCAAGGTGATCAACTCAAGGGGAGAATTACGCTAGAGGAGGACTCATGAACATCTGTGAATAGAGTCTTTATAGGATTATGATTGTGAAGAACATGACATTTAGCTGAAGAGTGAAACTAAGATTTGTTATAAGAACACCATTTGCTAGACTTGGGTGAGGGAGGAGAGGCAGCAGAAGAAGGAGCAAAGGAAGGGAGAACTTTGGCTAGAGGATATCTAAGATGAAGACTGAGCTTACATTCCACAACCAAGGCCCGAAGAAAGCCCTTATATAAGGAAGAGATTTCAAATAAATCAACCTCTCTGCATATAAATAATAAAAGACCATAATTAAATGTAATAATGAGTACTTGTTGAATTTGTAGTTGAATGCATAGCTTAGTAAACACCTCAATGGATCTTTGTACTGACTGACCCAATATTTGGCAAAGTTGCAACCAATGAGCTAGGAGAGTCTGATGGTACCCCGAGGGATAGAAGAGATTTTGCAACACTTGAAAAGAGTTATCCCAAGAACCAATAGGTGGAGTGGTGGCCACATGAGGATCTCCCAATTCCACCACTAGAGAGGAGGTATATGTTTGGGTGTCCCACCAAGCTTGAGCGACACCTTCCAATTGTAAACTAGCAATCCATAGCTTCTCTTCTTTTGTCATTCCATGGAAAGTCTTAAAATAAGTGGATAAACTGCGTACCTAGGAATCAATGACCTCACCTATCATATGCCCTGAAAATTTTGGTAGTTGTAAATGAGTATCCAATTTCAATGGTAATGGGGAGCTATGTTGGAGCTACATGAGTTCATTCAAAGAAAGATCCAGGTCCTAAATGGGAGAAGATTTCCCAGATGTAGAATCCTCGAGAGAGGAGGCTATATGGGGAGGAATTATCTTCATATACTGAAGAAAATGATATATGGATCTTGATTTGGGTCAGGATCTAGATCAATGGAGAGATCTATATGGGAAAATCCTGGATCAAAAACCCTGGATTTGGATCCAACCCTAGTGCACTATCCTATGGATCTAGATCCAATCCTGAAGCACACCATCTAAAGATCAAAAGGGAAGCACACTATCAAAACCTAGCCAAGATCATGCTGAGAAGGCACGATGAATGAGAGGGGAGGGTGTGGAATATCCTAGTGCACCCTTGCACAACCAAAACAAAGCATAGAGTAGTGAAGGGTGAGAGAAACCCTAGCACACTGCGTTGGAAGGAATGGAGGGTGTAGTATACCTAGGGAGGTAATATGGGGTACCTAGGGAGGTACCCAATGGGAATGTGGTTATGTATATTCAATGTAAGGTGGAATAGGTCCACTATATTATTAAATAAGACCCATTATGGTATTTAGATATAAAAATGTGAGAAGGCTCTCTAGAAGGTTCCTGGGAGATAGAGAGAGCTATATAAAGAAATGTAAGCAATATATTGAATCATAGTGAATAATATTGTTATTGTACAAGCAAGGATTGCTTGAGGAGTTTTCTCCTTTCATAAGGATTAATACATGGTCTTACCCTACCTCAAGGGTTTTTTCTACATTCTTGTGTTCAATATTTTGATGAATGGTTTGGTTTATTCTTGTTTATATTGTGGGTTTATTTTAATATTTATATTCATATCTATTTAGGTACTTAAAAATGGTATCATATCACTTTTCCTTCACGCTTCATCCCAGTGATACATACTACCCTTGCATCAATATGTGTACTCATCCATAAAATTCCTTGTATTCAAGAAAACTCAGCCTCTTTTTCTCTTTGTTGCAGAGTCCACAAGGCGACATAAGTCACCCACCAAGGTTGACTTAGCCCCTTGGGAGAATCTCACCCTCTCTATCAATATATTGCCTCATACGCCTTAGTATTGTGATTGTGAAGTATGAATATCACTTCCAATATGCCTTCATTTTGGTCTCACCCTTGGGCATATATAGGCACCCAACTCATGAACTAGCGCACCTCCTTACCTTTGGGTGAGTCGACCTTCGTTTTTTCCACAATATCAACAAGAATAAACCAAACCATTCACCAAAATTTTGAACACAAGAATGTAGATAGAACCCTTAAGGTAGGGTAACACCATATATTAATCCTTATGGAAGGATAAAACTCTTCAAGCAATTCTTGCCTGTACAATAACAATATTCTTCACTATGCTTCAATGCATTGCTTACACTTCTTTATATAGCTCTCTCTATCTCCTAGGAACCTTCTAGAGAGCCTTCTCACATTTTTTTATCTAACTACCATAATGGGTCTTATTTAATAATATTGTGGACCTATTCCACCTAACATTGAATATACATAACCACATTCCCATTGGGTACCTCCCTAGGTACCCCATATTACCTCCCTAGTTATACTACATTCCATCCCCCTTCACATGTTTCATCCTCGAAACACTAGAATAAACCATATAATATGATCGGCTAAGCAATGTGTCCAGCTGGTACCAAGTACGACCATCCATCCATCCTAATGGAAGACGAACATGATGTCCAACTATTGCCTTGACACCATGATCTTGATCTGGATTGTGCATGTGTTTCCATGGTATTGTTTCACTAGTCAGAAGTCTTCCTCCAGTGTCAGTAGTCCTCCATGCACCTTTCAATCAGTTTCCTTTTGGGTTTCCTGCTAGTGCATAAATTTGTTGAAGATTTCTCCCTTTCCTCGATGACTGTTGTTTCTTTATATGATGTAGATGGAAATATACAACAATCGTAGGAATCTGTTCTTTTTTCTTCAAATATGTAACCCATTGTTCCTTTGATTCAATGAACTCTGTGGCTTCATTATTGTGTCCTTCCTATGGCTTTGCTTCATCTCCTTCAGTAGACTTTGCCTCTAATTCAACTTCATACTCTACAATAACTTCTTTGTTGGCCATCGTGGGCCCATATTTCTTACTAAGAGACACATCCTACAAGGTGATTTTCTTTTTCTTGTACCACAACTTCAAAAACTTATTTTTCACATTAATATTAATGGTACCCACTGATTCTATCCAAGGATATCCCAAAACAATATCCACTTCATCCATATCCATAGCATAAAAATATGAACGCAACACATATTTATCCATGACGATCTTCAAATCTTTAAAAATTTTAACATTTTCACCCTCAACCTATGTGCTTTGAACATTCTTTGCAGGAACTTGCAATGTATTAACCAATTGAACATTGATAAAATTATGCAGACAACTAGGGTTGTTATCGGGCTAATTGTTAAGTGCATACACAAATCAATCCCCCTAGCTTCACTACGAAACTAGAACAAAACAAGACAGTACACTACTCTTTCCTTAGATTTCAATTATCAAATGAGAGATGGATCTAGAACATGCCTTTTAAGTGTCGAAGATCTGACTTTGCCAATGCAATCCAAGCTCCATCACGAGGTTTATGGAGAAATATCTGCAAAGGAACACAAGCCAATGAAGACAAGAATAATAGAGTCTATTGATATGAAACTATGTACATGATCAAGGAATCATACAATATGAACAAATAACATTCATATAGGAAAGAAAACTATATCTTTATTAGAGAATGTGGAAGAAATATACAACCAGATGCCTTGATGTTGTTAGGTTCCTTCCAACAGTTCCTTGCTTCCCACACACTTCTAATCCATGGATTATGAGACTGTAGATCTGATAGCTACTCACAATCTATCTTGACAAAGCAAAGCTCAATGCCAATATACAAGCTTCAAAGAATCCAAGCTACAAAACCCAAGTTCAATCTAGATAACTTTCTCCATGAGAGCTCCCCTCCTTTTACAAGCTGAAGAGGAGAAGGTGATGAGGTTAGGATGATCCCACTAAATGAAAGTGAGTAAGATCCAAACTGTTCGGAGGCCACCTCACCATAGAAGCTTCTCCTTCTAGAATCATCGAGAAGATGCTCATTTTTTCCATGTACAAAAATCGTCGCACCCTAGCTATAGTGCAACCTGCGATGATGTCATAGTCTAGCTTTAGGGCAAGGTGCAACGATTAGGCATCGCCGCACCCCGCGCATAGTGCAACCTGTGGCAATCTTCCTTAATAAGGTTTTTACAAAGGAAAATACAACTTCTTCTCTCAGGCAATGTTCTTCTCCCTTCTTTCTTCAGGAATTCAAGCCACTGACCCCTCTAAAGGCAATAGATAGGTTTACATCATTAACGGTAATAGGGATGATGAAAATAATGTGTAACAAGGGTTAATAAAAACAATGTTATTTTCTTTATGAATACATCCATGAACCTGTAATGTAGAATTGCCACATGAAAATAAACCCTTGCTTCTTTCTTTACTCTTGGCATGAGACCATTTTTCTAAAAAAACTTTTTCAAATTCTTCATCAGAGAGTGCCATCATTTTTCTATAGTTAAGCGAATTCCACCAAATGGTTGCATCACCTTGTAAACTGAAATTTATCAACGCTTTTCAATGCTCTTTACTGAATGAGTTCCTATGTTTCATGACTTCTTCAATACTAGGGACATCCAAATTTTCTGTAAAATACATCTTTCTATGAAAACCCTAAAAACATAACAATAACTTGATGTGTGAATCGCACGAATTTTTCCAAAAAAACCCTAAAAAATGTCAAATTTAAAATCTTGATAACTTCACTTCCTGGACTTTGTTTCAGCCAGTTTGTTTTTTTGAAATTGGGTATTTTTCCAAGAGGAATTCAAATATCCAATTTTTTTTGCAAAATTATGCTCATAAATTTTCATATATGGACCTAAAGTGAGTCTCCCCCTTTTATTCATTTAAAAAAATATGCAAAATGACCCAAAAATATCTTCCCTTCTTTGGCCAAGGAAAGTGCTCTGGTACCAATTTTTAAATCCCTAAATAGACCTGCAAATATACTTCAGAAATAACCCTTAACCTCCAAAGTAAAAAACCAAAAAATTCACTGAAATACTGAACACAAGAAATGTAGAGAAAACCCTTGAGGTAGGGTAACACCATATATTAATTCTTATGGAAGGATAAAACTCCTCAAAAAATCATTTCTTATACAATAAAAATATTCTTCACTATGCTTCAATACATTGCTTACACTTATTTATATAGCTCTCTCTATCTCCTAGGAACCTTCTAGAGAGCCTTCTCACATTTTTATATCTAAATACCATAATAGGTCTTATTTAATAATACAGTGGACCTAGTCCACCTTACATTCAATATACATAACCACATTCCCATTGGGTACCTCCCTAGGTACCCCATATTACCTCCTTAGGTATACTACAAAGGGCGAGCTAAACCTTGAGTGCACCTCTGAATCTGTAAATCACCATAAATTACTAGGCAATGGAGGTCTTGAGAAAACCCTATCACGTTGCATAAGAGATGGAGGGTGGAGAACTGGAGCCACCCCTAGCGCACCTATAGATCTAAATACTGAGTGAGGGCAGACATTAGATACCCATAAAAAAAAATATCTATGTCTAAACTCACTGGAACAAAATCATCTCATATCAAAGATTTGATATCATTTTATCTACAATAGAAATACTCATGAATTTAATTAATTAGAACATGAAGCAACAATACTATCACCAAAACTGAGAGAAAAATGACCATTATTGTATTTAGAATAGGATATAGGATTATATAGATGCATGTTATTACATGATGGCTTGAATGGGTCAAGCTACAACTAACTTCTAACAACTAGTTAGCAAGATCTTATCAACTACTTCCTTGCAACTTGTTCCCAACTGTTATTGTCCTCCAATAAGTTAAGAGAGTGTGCCTTCCAAGAATCCAATTGGTTGAGGGAGTGCTCCTTCCTTGGGATTCACGTAGATGTATGTTGGGTTGACCATAGTATATGTATTTTCATATATCTTGCAATATGCATCATTGTAAGGTGTTTGTAGAGTGTTTATTTCTCACTAGTTACAATGGGCCATTGATTTCCATGGGTGTTTATTGCTCACTAGTTATAATGGGTTGTTGACCTCCATGGCATGATGCCTTGTACCAAGGTTGTAAGAATTTCCCTAATTAATACATCCAATCAATAATAATAAATACGAATTTCATCCATCCAATGAATTCTAAAGGCTTGAGTTCCTCTTCTCTTTTGCATAGCCAATTGTATTCATTGAAATGAAAATTTGAAACAAAATGATTGAGTGATGGCCACCATTCTCATAAATATGTTTACCTTGTCCATGAACCATACAAATATATAACTATAACTTGTGCTTTTGGGTCACTCCATCATTTACTTGCATCCCAATGAAACAATCACTTCCTCCAATACCATCATTCTATCATTTTATTTGACCTTTTCAACATAGTTATTCTCTCATTGGAAATGCTCCCATTAACTTTTCCAACAAGTATGTTGCAAAATTTTTGTTCCAACCAATATCTATTAGTCTATCACTATGTTTTATCATTTGTTGATTCTAACCTGTTTAATGTATTAATGTGCCTAAGGTTAACTCGACGTCGCCCCACATTGACAAATCTTTGTTTTTCACCTTATACTCCCTCAATCATGCCAACAATCTTGTTCTTGTGAATGTAATCTATTCACCCACTATTTTGTGGTTGTCAATGGTTATTTTTAAAGAGATACCCTTCAATGAACCAACCTTCATGAAATAATGAATTTTTTGGGGGATTTCAATGACTTTCAACCAAGTGAATGGAAGCATCAACCAATCATAAGGGATGAGTTCCAAACCAATATCGTAAGACCAATCACAGACATAATTTAAATCTTCATTCTAGATTGTCTTTTCCTTAAATTTAGGGTACAAGATTGTAGACCTAGTTGTCAAATGGAGATATATCTAACCCAAGAGCTTCAAGAAGTATTTGATGGCTAATGCCTATCATTGGATTATCACTAAAATAATACTTGACGTAAGAGGCTAAATAGGATATGGAGACTCAAATCCCAAAAAAATACTTAGTTTTACAAGGTCAAGACTGCATATAAATCCCCATTAGAACCTAAAAAGGAATGCATTGCATGACCTTGGATGCTTAGCAACATTTCCAATCGACAACAATTAAAATACTTGGGTGTGCCTTAACCCGAATTCTCCCTATGTTGAAAGAAAAAATTTTCCAAGATAACCAAGTATTGGGCCTCCCAGATTCTGTGATTAGTTTATTCCCTTAAGGTAGTTCTTCTAGGAGATACACACCTATGGATCATTAAGTTTAACATGACATGGCATGTGATTAGACTTGACATTTATATCATGTTTGGAAAACAATAAATAAATATTTTTCTAGGAATGCACAACATTGCAACTCTAATACTTGGCATTATGGCTCTCTATTATGTGCACAATTGCACTTGTGTATCCAAATGCATGTTACCAAAGTGGAGATGGAGGTGTTGGATTTACACTAGTGATTAGCAGGATTTTTGGGCTAGGGATTCATTTTACATGTGCAAGGAATTCCCTATTATGCACTTTGTAGCCCACTTGGCCCACTCTCAAGGTTTTGATGCTAGAGAACCTTGGCACAAATTTGGTTGTGTTATTCAAGAATGTTAGGAGTGGCATGGAAGAAAATATTTTCCCAATGTTCCAAAAGTGCCTCAGTTTTAAAATTTTCCTATCATTTATTTAGTTATATCTAAATTAAAGTGACATATAAAGCACGAGTAGGGAAATGACAGATGGGAGCTCATATAAGGTGATTTTAATATCATAACCAAGGTATGGGAACTGACCCATGATAAAAGAAACCCTCCTCTTGACACATATTATATTCTCATAACTGACTACTATGACTTTGTTTGCTACCTAGTGTGCCTAATTACTCTTTTGATATTTTGTTTTAGATCTGTTGTTTATTAGTTTTCATTATCCTAATGGTTAACATAATCATCATCACCCCCACCACCATTATCATAATCATCAAATAAAAAAACACTCCAATTTGTCTAACACATGCCATGAAGTGTGTGTGTGTGTGTGCGTATTCAAATTGATCTCAATTATATATTTTTTACAAAATGGCACATCGTGCTTGATATACAAAATGGCAGCAAGTACCCAAACATGGAAGAATTACATATGGTGCCATAGATACAAAATGACACTCATTGGGCACTCATTGACCACTTCCACCCTTGCAACTATCAGTTGCATCCTGAAAATAGATGTTTCTCCTCTTACATGAAGCAATACCTCGAGTCATTTTGCATCTAGGTGTGGTTCATCTCACCAGAGACTGAACAAAGAAACACCATTCTTATATTTTTTTTCCACAACGAATTAACAGACTTACACAATGATACTTTATAATTCAAGCTAAGAAAAATCATCGTAGATGATACTAACAATTGTGACGGAGTTTCCCTCCTCCACAACCCTAATATTTCATCTATGCCACCCTGCAAAAATTACTAGAATCAAAGAATGAAATTTAAGAAAAAATACAAAAAAAAAATTACAATCATGATACATTAAAAGTTCATCAATGAATGATCTAACCTTAAATAATTCAGGCAATGACGAAGAGTTGTTATTAGTTGGAGAACTTGACTGTACAAGCTACTCCAAGGAAACATTTGTTATGGCATGGAATATGTTATCCACATAATATGGTGGATGGCGGATGAGTGAGAGTGTAGTGATGCAATCTTAGTGGATGAAATGGTTTGGGATGCAACAAAGACCACTGGTGTGTGGCATACAAGTGAAACCATTATGGATGGATGGGATGGAAAAGGTGGTGAGGGTGGGTGGAAATAAACCCCCATTGGTTGTATGAGGGATGGTGAAACCCTTGGGGTGGAAAGTGGTATCCCAAGAGTTGGGTGAAGGTGACCAAGTACTATACTTTCCCTGTAGCTGGGGACAAATACTGGGGGGAACGTCAGTAGTAGTGGTGAATGGAATTGTGGTGGTACAGACAACGTGGTAGTGAATGAACCAACATCCATAATGGTTTATAATATTTTTATTAGTACAAAAATATGAAATTCAATCAAAACAATACAACAAATTTCACATTTAAACAAGATTTAACTCAACACGTGATACTTGTGAAGGGGTTTATCTATCCATCCGAGGTGAACATGGTTCATCATCATATAGGCCAACCTTGGATAGAGGCCAACCTTGGAAAATTTCTCATTCCCCTTTTGTACGAAGGTCTCTTCCTTCTCTACGAAGGTCTCTTTATTCTCTACGAAGGTCTAGCTATGGGATCTGAAAAAAATCTCTTGTGGTCCAAAATATTTCCATGGTATAATACCATGCTACCCATATGTTGGGAACCATCCATCTACTAGATAAATTTCATCTTCATAAAAATATCTCATTACTCATCGACTGGGTAAACTGTTTCATGGACCAATGCTTTCCTAATTACACCAAATCATGATCCTCCATTTCGAACTTGGAGACATAGCTCCCTCTTGCACCAAGATAAGAGTTTATTTAACTGTGTAACATCTGGTAATCATCATCCTTGAATTTCTCTTATGTAATATCATGGGTGCCTTCTTGAGTTCAAACATTTCTTTCTTTCTGACTTCATACTAGATCAACCTTCTCCCTCTGCATCTATAAGAACGATACTAGAGTAACCTGTAGTTACCTGCATCTCATCAACTATATCTGAGTATCCATATTTCTCTTCATCTTGAACATTTATGGTCTGTATCTTTAGGAGCCTCCTGCTCCTATATGAATACTGGATATTGTATGGTTCTTACTGACTGTCACCATATCATAAGTCTTTCTCATGTTGTCTAACTTCTGCAAGTCAAGGCATAATTTCTTTCTTCCGAGACCTGTAAACTTACTTGCAGTATTCTTTCTGAGATATGTCACTTAGACAATCAGCCAGTAACAATAAGCAGTAATCAAATAAAACTATATCATGATTTCTATCAAAGCAGTACACATCTTTTCTTAAGAAAAACTTTTTCAACCATGTACACATATGAAACCCTAATCATGAATAAGAATTTTGAACTCTTTTTCACTCTAGCTATGAAATTACCAAATTTTCCCTTACTATCATAGCTAAACACATACCTTTGTCACTCCCATGAGTGATCATACCTGAAATAAATATTTTATCTCTTTCTTTATCCTTTTCTTTGATACTTCCTTCATAAATCTGTATAGACACTGAAATAAAACGAGGTTAATTAACATTCTCACAACAATCTAACTTGTAATGATAAGGTATTAAAGTAAACAAGATACTAAAAATAAACATGAATACTTATCTTTTTTTTTTGTGTAGGGAGGCTCCACGGACTCCACTATTTTCTATCTTTCTTCAGATCAACTATCTTCAATTTAAAGTACATAATCCTCAATTTCTACTAAAGATTTCTTTGAGGGAGGAGATTCCTCTTCCTCTGCCACATGTGCTTGATGCTTTCTTTTCCCTTTTCCTCGAGGACAGTCATAGGAAAAGTGTCCCAACTTTTGACAGTTGTAGCATCTGATCTTTGAAACATCTTTCTCATTATCTGGAACTCTTACGGAGTTATCTTCTTTATTGTTCTTCCTTAAGGAACTTTTTCTATTATTTTGAACTATAAGAGATTTCTCTTCATCAATAATTAATCTCTTATGTTGGCCTACAAGTTTAGATTCTTCGTGTGTGCAATATTCCCATAACTTATCAAACTTGGGTAACTTGCTTCTTGCACACATTCCTTGTACAAAAGGAATCCAAAATGTTGGAAACCCATTAGGGTTGTGGTTACAAGATCTTTGTCACTAATGACATCTCCAATAGCTGAAATTTGATCTCTAATAAGAGAAACTTTCATAAGATAGGATGAGACAGATTCTAATATTTCCATCTTCATATTACAAAGATGATTTCTTAAGGCAAGATTTTGGCTAATGTTTTTTCTTTCATATAACCTATTGAGTGCTTCATACATTTTCCTTGTTGTCTATAGTTTAGATATATGAGGGATCAAGTGATCCTTTACTGAATCTGGCATGATTCTCTTTGATTTATTTGCATTCTTCTTATGCTTGGTCTTTTTCTCTTCTTCCTCTAGTTCTGGTACACCCACTGTAACATGTTCTAGGAGATCATTCTCATATAGAATCATCTGCAACCTATGCTTCCAAGCTATGAAGTTTCTAGATCCTTCCATCCTATCTTCTACCCTCATACTGGTAGCCATTCTTTCTTGTAGTAGAAACCCTAGCCCTTCGAGCTATAGAAATAATAGAAAAATAAAATTTCTTGGATCTCAAAACTGAACTCACCAAAAGATGCGTTGGACTGGGGCGAGTATGCTGGTATAGTCAGTTTCTAAAAATTCCAATTTCTGACCTTGAAACTAGACCTGTGAAATTCTGGACTGGTACTTCTAGTTTCCTAGTACTTCTGGTTTCCTGGTACTTCTGGTTTTCTGGTACTTCTGGTACCGATGAAAACTAGGGTTTCACTTTCCGAGAGATTTGTCCACTGAAAAGGTGCATTGAAGGTGCCAATGAGTTCCTTAGGCTAGGACGCACTTTTCCAGATGATCTTTGGGTTGAAACTCCTAAAGCCCTAATTTTCTTGTAGGGCAACATTGGCGTGTTTCTTTATCTAGTGAAATATTCTCTCTTCATCTTAGCTCTGATACCATGTTAAGTTTTAAGCTATTATTAGGTTTCTTTTTAATTTACTAGATAATCATAGAATAGATAGGATCACTTAGAGAAACACAATCACAAGACTACATAAGCATTTATCCTAGGAAACCCTCAAGGGGGAGAAAACCCATAAAAACTTCTTTAATATAGATTCAATAACCAAGTATAGTACCAGAATAACTCTCTCTCTTTGAGAGACAAACTACCATGATGCTAGACCAGAAAATAATCAAAGAACCATAGCCAATCCAATGCCAAGACAATAAACCAAACACTGGAGAATATTCTCTCCCAAGCAATGTGCCTCTCTCTCTTCCTTCTTCCGACAACTGGTAACTGTAGATTCCTTCAATATTTGTGCACTAGATGAGTGAGCTGAGTGAGTGAACAAATGAGGTGTTGGCTTCCTTTATTTATACAAACTAACAAACATTGAAAGGAGGTGTCTCTTCACTAGCAAGGCCAACTTCTCTTTCTGGGTATTTAGAACCACATTAATTTTCCTGGGGGCTGAATTCTTAATTTGCATATTACATTTGACCAATCCGCAAAAGGGGATAAGAATATTCTTTGAAGTTACACAATATTTCAACAATTGTTAGCATTAAACCTCAGTTATTGCATACTTCGAAAGAAGTGTGAAGGTGGCGGGAACAGGAAATAGTGATTAGGAATTGGAGGCGTGAAAGAGATTCCAAGAAATGGCAAGGTATGGAAAGAGGATACACGGGCTTCAAAATGGGGTAAAAATAGTCCCCCAGGAGACGTGAGGACCCAAAGGTCAAATTGCAGGTCTCAGAACTTTTGAGTGCAAACTATGTATCACAGAAGAGGGTACGATGTGGGATTCCAGCAGTAAATTTGTATATCGCAGAGGTCCGGGTGCTATTTGCAAGTCATGGAACAATGGAAGTGCAATCTAGAGCCCTCCTGCCTGGGAATCCGTGATATGAAAAGTGCCTAGGCATGGAATGGGAAGTGGTCAATCAGAGTCACGATATAAAAGCATGAGTACAAATGTGAACCTGTGAGTCCACCAACACGTGCATTTAGACATTTTCAGAAAAAAATGACTAAGTAACTAGAAAGAGAAAGTAGAGGGGAAAAAGAAACGGGAATTTGGTTAAGTATAGAAGAGGGAAAAGAAGGGCCAATATATTCAAACCTGTAATAGATATTCCATTTCCTGGAAATATATTTTATGTATGTTTCTGGATAAGTTGTATACTTATTGCATATACTTGGAAAGAAGTCTGAAGGTGGTGGGCACAGGAAACAACGACTAGAAATTGGAAATTTCTTGAACCCACCAATCCGACGATCCATGAAAGAGATTCCAAGAAATGCCCAAGTATAGAAAGCATTCAGATGGGCTTCAAAATAGGGTGACAAGGGTTCTCGAGGAGACATGAGGCCTCGATGGTCAAATTGTATGTATCGAAACATTTCAGTGAAAAATGTGTAACACGGAAGAGGGGATGATGTGGGAGTATGGAAGTAAATTTGCATACCATAGAAATCAGAGTGTTGTTTGCAGGTCACGGAACAATGGAAGTGCAATTTAGAGAGCACCTAGACGGGAACCCGCGATCAAAAAATTGGCTAGGTATGGAAAGCGGAAGCGCTCGGCCAAAATCATGATATAAAAGCATGAATAAAAATGTGAACTTGTGAATCTACTAACCTGCGTAGCAAGACATTTTGTAAAAAATGAATAAGTAACCAGAAAGAGAAACTACAGGGGAAAAAGAAAGGGGAATTTGGTTAAGTATAAAAGAGGGAAAATAAGGGGATAAAAGAGTGGGAAAATAGAAAAGTGAAGGGAAATTTTCGTAAGGGGGAATTGGTCTCAAACAAGCCCCATTGTTGCAAAACCATCATTTTCTAGTCCAATATTTTATCCACTTACTCATTTTCTATCATGCTTGTACCATTAAAAAGGGTGTAAGCAATTGCTTTGTTGAAGATTAGTTTTTATTGCAACTTGTGGGAGTAATTGTGTTCTTGATACATTCTTCCATGACTTTGACATATTAACTTAAGTATTAAACTTCTTGCATGATAGGTTGTTAGCATTAAATATTAATAAGTGGATGTCCAGAAACAACAATGACGATATAGAATTTTAATATTGTAGTTGATTTCATAGTCCCATTTGACTACAGACACCATAGATCAGTTTTTTTTTTTTTATTCACGAACAAGAAATTTGGCAATTTCATTAATAAAGTAAAAAGTGCTCAAATAGAGGCTAGGGGATGGAAAACTAATAAAATGTTCCCTTTTGAAGTAAAGGAATCAAGGAAGTGAAAGGGAAATAAGAAATCATTTGCTTAGCAAGGCTGAAATGAAAAAGAAATTTCTAGAGCGAGGCCCCAACTATCGCATCGTAATTTGGTCTTGCTATGTTCTATCTGCATTATGAATAGAATTGAATGTTGGTTTGAAACTGTCTGAAATTCATTTTTGTTTCCATAAAATCCTAATGGGATCAACACAATGCATTGTCATATAATTGTTAAATGCTCCACATTAGATCAAATTACTTGAGCCAATACAATATTCAAGAACTACAAGACTATCGAACCATGCCAATGAGAAGAGGTGTTAAATTTAGTGAAGAAGTAGCAACCAAGATTCCAAGGCAAATTTTTTAAGAGTAAATCCATTAAAAAAAAAACAATGAGTAGTGTATATCGATCCATAGAAATTGGACCGAGTTCTTTGCACCAAAACATTGAACATATTTGTCATAAACACAGGTACAGGATCCACAACATGCAAGAGCCATCGACATGCTCTTCAACATGCATACAAAACTCATTACCATGATTTTTTTTAAGAAATCCTTGCAGTATTCTCCTCAGAAGTTCAATATTCGTTTTCGCAATCTCAATATCTTGTGGAAGACTTGAGGCGACAAAGAAATAGGAGAGTGGTTCTGCAATGGAATAAATCCTTGGCTTGAAGTAGGTGAACAACACTCTTGTTCCTGACATTGGCATCGCTCCACCGTTGCACCCCAGCAAGAAAGAAACCCAGAATTTTTCAAATGAAGGAGGACATAAGAACCCATCCTCATGGTAAAATTGATAGTTCTCACAAGCTTCCCGTGAGGAAGAAGACAAAAAAAATTGTAGGGCAAGTGGAAGAGCCCGAAACTAAAATATAGGACACAACAAGAGACCACCTCCGCACAGTCGAAGACTTCAGGGACACCGGCTGCACAAGCAATTCCAGAGGCCCAAATTAGTCCATTATGGGCGAAAGGAGATAAGTAGTAGGAATATGCCTTGCACCAGTGGGAGTTCTGGTCCTCATCACCTAAGATTTTAATTGTATATCCAGAGAAAAGGAGAGTGGTCCCACAATTGAATAATTATTTGGCTTGAAATATATCTCTGGGAGCATCAAGAGACCATTTCCTTACAGTGAAAGACTTCCACCCAGAACGGACTAATTTGGACCTCTGGAATTCCTACTCTCGAGCTACAAAGAGGCTATTGTGTTCAGTGTTGGTTTCTTTTCTAAAACCCCTTCTTTTAGTCTTGTCAGGGCCACCATCGTCAAGTCGTGAAGTGCCCCTCATTATGGTTGATTTCAATTTGGGCACAGGAGTGGGAACAATGTCTGAATTTCCATCAGACATTGTTGTATCATCGTCCATCAGATCATCTTCTCCTAGCTCAAAATCGACTGCATCAACCTCTGCACCAGCCATCAATGCAGGCAGGCAGGTTGTCTGAGCAGGCGAGGTTGCCTTGGAATTATTTGGCTTGAAATATATCTCTCGATGCACCAAGGGACCATCTCCTTTTTTTGGGGGGGGAGGAAGGACATGAGTAGTAAGAATATTCCTTGGAGTACTGGAACCTTTGGTCATCGTGCTCGAAGGTGTTTACTATATCTGGGCAGAACTGTTGTCGAACTACTGCCATAAGTTAACGAGAATTTTCATTTGCTCCAGATGATATTTGAAATGAAAATTCGGAAGGGATAATATAACCCTCCACAAATCTTGGTTTAATGTGTATCAATGGAAGATCTCCTTGAGCCTTTCGCTGATCAATGACAATCTCCATGGTTCATGCGTAATGAGTTGTTACCATTAAAGCTTACTAATTTCATATTTAGAAAAAAGTACGAAGGTGGTGGTGACGGCGAAGAGCAATGAAGGATTAGAGATTTCATAAAGGCATCAACCAGACAATGTACGAAAGATATTGCATGATGCTTGAAATGAATACTTGGAAAGGATAACACAACTCACCAAAAATATTGGTTTAATTCGTATTAATGAAAAATATTCTCCATCCTTTTGGACATTAATGACAATCTTAACGGTTCTTGGACGATGAGCTATTAGCATTAAATCTTAATAATTACATATCTAGAAAGAAGTGTGAAGGTTGTGGAGATGGCGAAGAGTGATTAAGAATTATACATTTCGTCCACTCGCCAACCCGTGAAAGAGATTCCAAGAAATCACCAAGTATGGAAAGCAGTCGGGCGGGCTTCAAAATAGGGTCACAAGTTATACTCAGGAGACGTGAGGGGCCGATAGTCAAATTGTATGTCTCTAAACTTTTGACTACAGAATTTGTAACACGGAATAGGGCACAATGACGGATTTCGACGATCAATTTGTATATCACAGAATTTTGGGTGTTGTTTGTAAGTAGTGGAACAATGGAAGTGCAATGTTGAGCAAGCATGGCCAGGAACCATCAATGGTAATAGTGGCCAAGTATGCAATGGGTAAGAAGTTGGTTGGACTCGCGATATAAAAGCATGAGACATACTTAGAACAGGGAATATTGATGGGCTTGAAAACAGGGCCACAAGTTCTACTCAAGAGACGTGAGGGAACGATGGTCAAATTGTATGTATCCCAACTTTTGATTGCAAAATGTGTAACACAAAACAGGGGACAATGACGGACTTCGACGGTCAATTTGTATATTACGGAACTTCGGGTGATGTATATAAAATCATGAGACATTTGGAAAAACAACTAAGTAACCAGAAAGGGAAAGCAAATAGAAAGGGGAATTTGGTTTCCAATTTGTAGATCAAGGAAGTCTGGGTGTTGTTTGCAGGCAGTGGAACAATGGAAACGCAATGTTGAACCCGCATATCCGGGAAATCGCAATCCAAAAAGTTTGTTGAATATGAAATGGGGAAGTGGTCGAACGAACTCGTGATATAAAAGTATCAGTGGAAATCTGAAGACGTGAATTTTCCAACCCCCGCACCTAGACATTTTTTGAAAAACTACTAAGTAACCAGAAAGGGAAAGAAGAGGGGAAAAAGAAAGGGGATGGCAAATTTTCGAAGTGGGAATTGGTGTAAGAAATCCCCATTGATGGTCTTAACAGTAACTATGAAGTGCATTAAATAGGTGAATAGGCTCTTCAATCAAGGAATAGATAAAGTGAGCCATGCTTATAGTTTCCAGGATGTGTTTGTATAAGAGAAGCATCGAAAAGCCACATGAAAAATCAATTTTGGGATTTTTAAGTAAATTATTGTACTGTCAACTTCACCGTAAATATAACAACGACAAATTTGAATTTTAAGACGAATTTGAATTTTAATGTCCTATCATTGATATGATAGTTC
>SNQJ01S0196708.1:6632-17372 GCA_010110895.2 Picea sitchensis
CACATGTACCTTCTTAATTTTATTCCTTCACTTGATGTGGGCCTGGTCATTCCTAGCCTTGAATTGAAAGTTTCCCCTAGTCTTAGTCATCACCCTTCATGACAGTTGTCACCCAACGATCATTATATCAGAATGTTGGAGGCATGTGGGCATTGTGATCATGAGGCTTTATAACCCTACAGTAACAAGAGAAATTAATTGAACTTTGACTAGATTGAAAGGTGCATGCAATTGAAAATACTAACAACCCAAAACTAAAAGGGATCAATACACTGATTGTCAATGAGATGTGATCTCTCCGTGGTGTGTATGAATAGGCCTAATACCTTCAAAATTATCATTATACAAATATCTTATACAAATTTTACAAGGAAATTGTACTAGGACTAGACATGGGCAATAGTGACCTGTGAATGGGGCCAACATTGAATTTTTTTCAAACTATTTATGAATGCATTGAAATTTGACATGGATAGACTATTCACATGCCTTAATGGTATGGGAGGGTTTCCGGACTCAAATTTGACTCACACTCCCACTTTCTTCCATCATCAATTCATCATGTAAACCATAAACCCTAATTTAGTGGAGTCATCGATTTGTTCCCAGTGAATGGATGCGTTTTTGTTGACATGGAATGGGAAAACACATGTACCTTCTTAAATTTATTCCTTCGCTTGATGTGGGCTTGGTCAGTTCTAGCCTTGAATTGAAATTTGCCCCTAGTCTTAGTCATCACCCTTCATGACAGTTCTCACCTAAAGATCATTAGATCGCAAGGTTGGAGGCATATGGGCATTGGGATCATGAGGATTTATTGGTTTTCAATGGCATGCATTAGGATTAGGTTAGCTCCTTTAGTTATAAATATCATTGAAAAGGTTGTCCAACATGCAACTACAGAGCCTAATAGAGAGTAGTATCCATCATAAAAAGAGGATAAACATAAGGGTTTCCAGACTCAACAATGAGTAAAACAAACAATTCGATAATCAAATATTCTTTGGGTATTCTATCAAAATCAACAATAAGGTGTGCTTGCTCATGTACTTGATCCCGCTTATAACTAACATGTGGATGGGGCCAACGTTGAAAGTTTTTCAATTTGTTCTTGTATGGACTGAAATTTAACATGGTTATATTAGATACATACAATGACAGTATGGGAGGATTTTGAAACTCAAACATGAGTCACACAATCAATTCCACAATCAAGCAACAATCCTATAGAATAATTAATGTGAATGGGGAAGACAATGACAGTATGGGAGGGCTAGACTAGATGCATACAATGATGACCAAACCAGTAAGGCTTATGTAGAAGCTAAATCCCAAGAAACTAAGTATGAAAATGAGTTGGTGATGTGAGGAGCCCAAAAAATTAATTTCAAATAAAGCACATGCATTATAGAACATGCAGACACTTTAGAAACATGTACATACTAATAGAGGTTAGGAATTAAATTTGTTAGTGGTGATAGTGATTATGATAAATGTTCATTATAGGAGTTAGGAGCTATAGGTTTTAATGGTTATAGTGTGTATACTTGTTAATGGTCATAGGAGTACAACCTGAGTGGGCCTAATAGTAGTTAAATCCATTATGTGTTATAATGATTACATGTAATAAGGATTATAAGAGTTAAGGGATAATCATGATAGGGGTTAAGTCTTATAAGTTCATAGGTTATAAGTGAAGGGTTATATGGGTTAATAGTCACCAGGGTTAAGGTTTCCTAATATTACATGGGTTGGGTCTGATAGGGGTTGGAGATGTAAGGGATAATAGAGATAAATTTATATATATTTTATAGGTGTTGGGAATCAGGTGGGGTCGATGTTATAATGGTTAAGGATTATAAGGTTATGGAAGTTAGAATCTTATAAGTTATAAAATTTAGTGGTTTAAGTTTATAGGGTTTAATCATTTTAAGGATTATGGGTTATAGTTTTTACAAGGGTTAGGGGTTACATGTTAGAGGAGTTATGTACTAGGTGTTATAAGGGTTAAATGTTATATGGGTTAAGGGTAACAAATAGTAGGGCTTGTGAATTATGAACTTTAAGCATTATAAGTGCTACAGGTTATACAGTTATAATGGGTTGAGGTCATAAGAGTTAATTAGTGGTTGTACTAGTAAGTAGTGGTACAAGCCATATGGGATAATCATGATAGTGCTTTAGAGGAAATTAGTCGTTATAGGGATAAGGGTTTTGTGTGATAAATGTTATTAGAATCAAGGATTATGAATATATTGTTGGTTGTGGAGCCTGATTATCTTCCTGATTTAGAGGTATTTTACTTTCAGTCGTGTTTATACCCCATGAAGTATTTACACCCCAAAAGTATGTACACTCTTCCACGCGGGGGAGTGCAGATGGGGACTATCCTCCCGGCTGGGGGCAAGTGAGCCCCCAACGAGGGTTCGGGGGTGAAGCCCCCGAAGAAAAAATTACCTTGTAAAAGTATATTGTAATTTCATTGTAAATATTTACCATTCATTATAAGGTCACAGATCTAACGATAGAGATAATGTTAGGGTTTTTTTTCCCTAGAAGGCAACCCTCTTTTATGAGGGAAATGTATTGCGGCTATGTATGTTGGCGAGTATTGTATTCTGAGAGAGGAGATTGTGAGAGAAAGAAGAGGAAGTTACAAAGGGTTTTTGTTGTGGGATTTGTATCCCTTCATTTTGTTGGATAATAATAAAAAGAAAGGACACAGCAATTTCTCTAGTGGGCGTAGCCCACCTTGGGTGAACTCCAACGTAAAATCTCTGTGTCTCTCTTGTATTTTGTATCTTACGTGTTTTTTTCATTTGTTTTATTTTATTTCTCCACCGGTCCTATTTTTCTAACAAACAGTATCGAGAGAATAAAAGGTAACTTTCGCGAGAAAAGGGTTCTAGTTGATGGGAGAAATGTGAGAGAAGATGGAAAGTTTAGGGTCAAGAAATTTAATAGCCAAAACTACCAGTTATGGAAGATGCATATGGAAGATTATTTATATCGAAGGATCTATTCCTACCATTGAGTGGAGTAGAAAAGCCGATGGCCATGAAGGATGAATAATGGGAGATTCTTGACATAAAAGGAAATACAAAGGTGTCTGACCCGAGCCTCAGCGGCATGTCGGTGGATTTCAATATCTTGAAAGAAAAGACAACGAAGGGTTTGATGGGTACGTTGGAAAAATTGTACATAAAAACCCTCGTCCAACAAAGGTATTTCTAATGAAGAGATTATTTAATACGAAGATGTCCGAAGGTGGAATGCATTGCGAGATCATTTAAATGAATTTATCACGGTTACTAATCAACTAAGTTACGTAAAAGTGGACTTTTGATGATGAGGTTAAGGAGCTCTTCTAATCTTGTGCTCATTGCGAGAGAAATGGAATAAGCTTGGTCATGGTTGTAAGTAAATCTCTCTCTGGTTCAAATACTTTAAAATTTGATGATGTTGTTGGTGTTATCATAGCGAGAAATCACGATGAAAAAGAACATATGAGAGACATCGGGTAATACATTGAACATGGAGAACAAGGGAAAAAACCCGAAGGATAGAGGAAAGTGCTTTCGAGGCAGGTGGGAATTCTAGGAAGGGAAGATCCAAATCACTTGGAAAGATAGAGTGTTGGAATTGTGGGGAAGAAAGGACATCCCCGAAGAAAGAAATTTGCAGAGCTCAAAGAAACAAAGAGATGGGTGATTAGGAGAGAAATCATGAAGAAAATGTAATGGGTGATGTGTTACAAGATGCTTTGATTTTACGTAGATAATATTTTTGAGTCTTAGGTGAAGTAGGTCGAGGGGGCTTCATTTCATGCCACACCCCATAGAAACTATTTTCAATATTATGTTCAAAGGTGATTTTAGACGAGTTCATTGTGTGATGATACTTTTAAAAGAGTATTTGGAGAGCGAAGGTAAAATAAAGAAATGCAATGGGAAACCAATGGTTGTTGAAAAGAGGTAAAACATGTTCGGTTAAGAAAAAATCTAATTTCAGAGGCCGGTTGGAAATAAAAGGTTATATCCATATTCTGAGATAAGTCATGGAGGTCATTAAAGGATCATTGGTTATAGCGAAAGGAGAAGGTAGGTGCATTTTATTTATCTTGATATCTTGACTCTTCTATATCTTTAAACTTCTATAGGAGGCGGATCTGACTTGTGGCATCATAGGGCAGGATTTACATGAGTGAGAAGGTATGCATATACTTCACAAAAAGAAATTTGTTGCGAATCTTAAACAAATTGATTTGGACTTATGTGAGCATTGTGTTTATGGAAAACAAAGAGAGTCCAGTTTCTTAGAGTCAGAAAAGAAAGAAGAATGAAAGGTTAGAGCTTGTGCATCTACGGTGTATGGGGACCAGCTTAGGTATCATCTCTTAGTGACTCTCATTATTATGTTACTTTTATTGATGATGGAAACTAGAAAAACTTGGTTTATTGCATTCAACAAAAATCTAATGTTTTGATACTTGAAATGGAAAGCTTTAGTTGAGAATGAGGCAGGAAAAGTTTGAAGTGTCTTAGATCGGATAATGGAGGTGAATCTTGCAACAAGGAGTTTGATGATTTTATTCATACCATGGGATTCATAGAGAGAGCAGGTTCCACGAACACCCACAAGAAAATGGTGTGTCGAGAAGGATGAGCAGGGACAATCATGGAGAGTGCAAGAGGCATGAGATTGCATGTTGATTTGCCCTTACATTTTTGGTAGAGATGTTGTAGATCTTGTTGTTTACTTAATAAACATAGGACCTTCAAGCTCTTTGGATGGTATAATTCGAGAGGAGGAATGGACCGGAAAAAGGTAAACTATTCTTTTGGCTTTTAGGTTGTGAAGCATTTGTCCATATTGATAAAGAAAATAGAACAAAGCTTGAAGCAAAATCCAAAAAATGTACCTTTATTAGATATGGTGTTAATAATTTTAGTTATTGCTTATGAGTTATAGAAAATAACAAAATCATTAGGAGTAGATATGTACAAAGATGGGTTAGAAACGTGAAATAGAAAAACAAGAATACGCAATGATTGATGAGATCAGCTGAAAAAGAATTTCCAAGGGAACTTGAAAATCAAAATGTACAATAGCGAGGTATCGGTACCTCAAACACACGCAAGTGTTGTTAGAAGATATAACGGGTTAAGTATACCCCCTAAGCGATACTCTCCTTCATTATAGTATTTATTGTTAACTGATTCTGATGAACCAGAATATTATGAAGAAGAAGATGTCTGGGGTAGACACCAAAGAAGTGGGAAGCGAGGAGGCATGGATTCCTTGGGAAATAACAGGACTTGGGACTTGGTTGGGTTACCTCTGAGGGAAAAAGAGCATTGCAAAATAAATGGGTTTACAAGTTGAAGGAAGAACATGGAGGAGAAAAGAGGTACAAGGCTAGACTTTAGGTAAAGGGGTTTTCACAAAGGTATAGATTTTGATGAAATATTTTTCTCACATTGTTAAAATGAATTCAATTAGGACTATTTTAAGTCTTGTGGCGGTAGAATATTTTCATCTTGAGCAGTTAGATGTAAAACAACTTTTCTCCATGGAATTTGAAAGAGATTTATATCTGATATACATGAGGTATGAGGTCAAGGAAGGAGAATTTGGTATGCGGGTTGAAGAAGAGATTATATAGCCTAATAAAGATCAAAGAGTAGTGTCACGAAGTTTTAGCAGGTTTATGGCCGAGCAGGGGGTTATAATAGATGTCATTCGATCCAGCGTGTTTATTTAAAAGGCTAGAAAATGGAAGTTATATTATCTTGCTATTGTATATGCCAGATGGCATGCTTGTTGTAGGGTCTAATATCACGGAGATATAAATGTTCTCAGAAGAAATTAATAGTGTTTAGATGAAGGGTTTGGTTGCTACAAAGAAAATCCTTGATATAAGAATAAAAAGAGGCAGGAAAAATCACAAACTGACATTGTCTTAGGGTGAGTACAGAGAAGGTGTTGGAGAGGTTTATAATGCAGAATGAAAAACCGGTTAATACACCTTTGGCCAGCCATTCAAATTAACTAAGGAAATGTGTCTAAGACCTGAGGAGATAGAATACATGTCTAGGGTCTATTATTCATGGCGGTTCAAACGATGTATGCAATGGTTTGCACAAAGGCCCGAGATATTGCACATGCGGTGCGAGTTGTGGCGGTATATGAACAATCGAGGTAAAGAACATTGGGAGGTAGTAAAAGGGATTTCGGTATTTGAGAGGTACTACTACACATGCATTATGTTTTGGAGTTCAAACACTTTTCTATAGGGATATGTTGATTGAATATGGCGGGGTGATAAAAGGCGGCCGGAGGAGCACCACAAGGTATGTTTTACTATAGGTGGAACAACGATAAGTTGGATTTTGAAGGCAAAGGTTGTTTCACTTTCAACAGAGGCAAAGTATGGTGTTGCTACAGAGGATGGTAAATAGATGATTTGGTTACAAGGTTTATGGAGAGTCGGAAAGAAGCAAGAGAACAACGAGTTGTCTTTGTGATAGTCGAGTGCCATTCACCTTGCAAATAACCCGGCCTTCCATTCGAAGACTAATCATATATAATTGAGGTACCACTTCATACGATCCACCTTGGAAGATGGACAATTGAAGTTGGAAAAAGATACACACTAGCGAATCACACCGGACATGTTAACAAAGGGGTAACAAGGGCCCGAGTTCCTACTGAGTTTCAGTTGGCCTTCGAGAATGAAGATGAAGATGCGAATTTTTCTAGGTCCAAGAAGGTTGAGTGTAGCATATACAACGGCCCGGTGGAGTTGTTGAATCCCGGTCTCAAGTGGGAGATTGTTGGTTGTGGAGCTGATTATCTTCTGATTTAGAGGCCTTTTACTTTGAGCCGTGTTTATAACCCATGAAAAAATTACACCCTGAAATAATGTACACTCTTCCACACAAGGAAGTGCAGAGGGGGGTTACACCCCCTACGGTAAGTCCGGGGCTATCTACAGTACGAGAACAGAGATGAGACCCGATGGGGTTAGGGAGAAACCCGAAGCAAGAAATTGCCTTGTAAAAGTAGCAACACCCAATTTCATTATGCATCTGGACCGTTCATTGCAGGTCCTGAATCCTAACCGATAAAGAGATTATGTTAGGGTTTTTTTCCCGAAGGGAAACCCTCTTTTATGAGGAAATGTATTGCTGACTATGTATGTTGGTGAGTATTGTATTACGAGAGAGGCATTGAGAGAGAAAGAAGAGGGAGGAAGTTACAAGCGGGTTTTGTTGTAGGTTGTATCCCTTCATTTTGTTGGATAATAATAAAAGAAAGGACACAGTAATTTCTGTTGGGCCAGTAGCCCCACCTTTGGGTGAACCACATAAATCTGTGTCTCTCTTGTATTGTGTATCTTTGTGCTTTGTTCGCATTTGTTTTATTTTATTTCTTTGTGAGCCTGTTTTTCTAACATATATAGCAATAAGTTATTAGTTATTAGATGTTTTGGAGGTTATATGAGTTAGGATTTATAGTGGCTAATGGATATAAATATTAAAGGGCATGAGGTTATAAATATCTTGATGTTAGGAGTTATAAAATTTATGAGGGATAATGGTTGGGCGGTGGGATTTATGTTGGGTTTAGGTGTTATATAAGTTAGTTGAGATTATAGGTGTCATAAGGGTAGGGTTTTATATGGGTGGATTATTAGTTATATTATTTAAGGGTGATATGGGTTGTTAGGGTTACTTAGAGGCTATATTGGTTATGGATTAAAAGTGATATTGATTAATATTTTTAGCAATTAGGGATTAGTTGTTAGTTTATTAATTATAATTGTTAGTTTCTAGGTGTTATAGGTTATATGGGTTATTAGTTTAAGGGTTAAAGGTCATATGAGTTAGGGATTTTATGTCTCTGGGGCTATGAGTTAGGGATTATATATTATATAATCTATCTATCTATATATATATATATATATATATATATATATATATATATATATATATATATAGATATGAATATAGATATATATATTATAATTTATAATATATATAATATATATTGTATATATTATATATAATTTATAATTTACAAATTATATAAATTATAATATATAATATACAAATTATATTATATATAAATAAAATAAAAATTAAAAATTAAAAACAAAAACAAAACAACATAACAATGCATACAAAAAAAAATCAAACTCAAACACTCTCGCACTCATAGTTGCCTTGTTGAGGTGGAAGGGATCAAGGAGAAGGAGGGCTAGTTACTTGCATAGTAGAGAGAACCTTGGGAGAAGGAGGGTAAAGTATACAAATTATATTATATATAAATAAAATAAAAAATTAAAAAAAATTAAAAACAAAAACAAAACAACATAACAATGCATACAAAACAAAATCAAACTCAAACACTCTCGCACTCATAGTTGCACGCTGAGTGGAGAGGATCACGGGAGAAGGAGGGCTAGTTGCACGCATAGTAGAGAGGAGCACGGGAGAAGGAGGGTAAAGAGGAGCACGGGAGAAGGAGGGCACAAAGAAGTAGATCACACGGGAGGAGGGCGCACCAGAGGAGGGCACACGGTTTTGAGGGCACACCAGAGGAGGGCACACGACTGGAGGAGGGAACATGGTTTTGAGGGTGCACCAGAGGAGGGAGCATGCCGAGGAGGGTGCACGGGAGGAGGACACACACAGAGGATAAATATTGTTTGACTTCTTTTTCCTATCACTTGAGTGTGCATGCTAATTGTTTGATGAAATCCTTGATAGAAATATCGTTTGATGGAATGTAATGGTTGTAGGGATTTTTTCATAATGTGCTTGCAGAGTTAGAACTAGAGTCTTTTTTTAGATGCAATGGAAGGGCATGATTTAAACTTTACAAACTTGATGGAGAAAAACTTTCCATAGGTAAGACATAGATTATCCAAATGCAAAAAAACAAAAAATTATCCATTTCCCTCTGCACTTACTACCTAGTAAATGACCTCAAGTAGACTTCTACGCTTCTCTCATCGATGCCTCTCCCATCAGAGTGGTCTCGTCCACAAATTGCAAATGCATTATTTCTTCCACGCCTTCAGTCACCTTAAATCCCTGCATAATGCTCAGGTCTCCCTTCTTCATATATCAAGGTTGTATGTGAAGTTGTTTCCATGCAGTGAGAACAACAAAATCAAAGGTTAATGTATATGGTTGAGTGCTAAGGTCAAATTGGAACAGAGTTGTGGAAGTTGGTAGAAGGGAAAGAGGTGAATCGAATTTCGGGTGCAAGTCCCCCAAGTTGAGGTGATAGCATCCTCCCTTACTAATTATATCATTGAATGCATACCAAATGTAATGGGTTCATGCATTCACTAATGAAATATCACTTCCCAAGCTCAACATTTTTAACATGTGCCAAAAATTGTCACTGTCTTCTATCTAATTCAAATCTTCCCTAAAATAGAGCACACATATGAGCTAAGTCATCCTTCTAAAATGCACATAGATGGTTTTATATTAATGTGAAATATATAAATAAAGGTGGAAACTTGTATTCCTTCATATGAATAATGACATCTTGAAATCTAGCAATCCAACATCACCTTTAGATGAGAGAAACAAGCTGGGCCAAATGGCACTTTTGGCCTTTTTCTAGCACTTCAAAACTTTCCTGCCTAGATTTGTAAAATGCACTTAATGCCCATAAAAAATTCTTCTAGAGAAATCCAACTATTCTGGGTTTAACAATATTTACATCCTCACAAAAGCGATGTCTCAAATTTTCTCCATGAATATTTTATCATCATTGATTTCAATAAAATTGGTAATTTTTTGCCAATGTTGCAAGTTGTCTAACAATTTTTGAAATGAAAATAAAGTTGATAAAATTTTGTTATGGAAACAAAAAAACTATGCTAGGTTATATTAATTAGGTTTCCTCACAAAACCCATGTGCCCTAATTTTAGTTCTCTGCTCCAAATTCCCTTTCCATAAATTAAAATTCCTCAAATTTGGTCATTTTCAAGAATTTCAAGATCAGATGATTGAGTATTGGAAGTAGGGGTTTTCAAACTACGATAATATATAATATGAAGGAGATCATAGAAACCATGTTTCACCTATATTTTTTATGGTTCAACAAGATTTAAACCATGATATGATTGAGATATTTCAATGGTAGTTTTGTGGAAGGATTCAATGACTTGAATGTTGCTAATTGGTAAGTATCCTCCTATGCTAAACTTTCTTTGAATTACATTGGCTTTCACACTAACACATAATTTGCAATTGATGTACTTTTGAGTTCCATTGACCTACATTTTTGGTTATTTGAAAAGAATAATAAACGTATCTTATCTTATTGTCATTATTTGGAACCTCCTTAGGACTCTATTGGAGCATATTGCCCCTGTTTCATCTCTAAATACCACCATCCAGTGTTCCAATCCCAGAATCGAACCACTCCAACAAAAGACAACAATAAATTGAAACGATCAACAATAAAATTAATAAGGGTTGGGGGCACCTGCACACCCAAGGGTTGAATGACACCTGCTAGCCTCAATATATGGAGGAAGGCATCTCCATGAATATAGTTTAACGATCATTTTAATATTGATAAAGATGATGAAATACATAATATATGGGGGGGACCCCTTCCCTTTAGAAAAATATTTACCCTCAAAGATTTAAAATAAAACCATTGGTTTGTACTTTATAATGAAACATACATACATTTTGCACCTTAAG
>SNQJ01S0196709.1:0-11104 GCA_010110895.2 Picea sitchensis
TAACGGCTACGATCAAATCGTGAAATCGCATATCGCAATTTCGGGGTTTTCGATGTCAAGAGATTTTGGCATTACAAAGTCCCGATCGCCGATGCCTCTGCTGACGTCACTCGTGGTTTGACACGTGTTAGATCCTGCCACGTATCACTCTGATTCGTGACTTGCATGTTCCCGAAGAGTTAAATCTGCCTGACACCTGTCATTCCCTGGTTGTGCCACGTCTCCCTGGGTGACGTGGTCTACCGTCGTGAGTTGAATCAACGTTCTAGATCTCATGTTGATCTGACAGTGCAGATTCAGTCGGGATTTCGCATATCGCGAAATCGGGGTTTTCGTTGCATTGTGTTCTTTACATTATGAAATCCCGATCCCCGAATCTCCGATGAAGCCTCCTGGCTGCCATGCGTCCATACGAATGAACGGTCCAGATCCCTGCTTGATTTAATGGCTGCGATCAAATCGCGAAATCGCATATCGCGATTTCGGGGTTTTCGTGGTCATTGTTCACGACACTCATGGAACTCCGATTCCCGATTCTCCGATGAGCAAGATCAACGGTCCATAACTCAAGCTTGCTTTTAACGGTTGCGATCAAATCGCGATTTCGGGGTTTTCGTTGTCGAGTGAACTTTGCATTATGAAATCCCGATCCCCGAATCTCTGATGGCTTATCTCCCTCGCAACTTCTGCAAATCTGACGGCTATTTTCCTTTCGGGAAATTTGGAGGGGATCCGCCAGTCACCATCTTCCTTCTTCTCAGCAAACTTCTGTACCTCGAGCTTTTGTGGGCATCTTCTTCCATGCTGTTCCTCCTGAGCTTTACTCTGCCATCCTCTTCAAATCTCTTATTCTGCCATCTTTACTGTTGTCATCAATGACAAGTATTCACTTCATTCTGTCCACTGAATTTGCCAACAGATTACCCATGCATATCAATTTAACCCATTTTCCTAAACTTTCCAATTGTATATGAATCTTCTGATGCTTGATTGAGTGTTCCCAAATCCAATAATTGAATACATGTAAGAGGGTGGGAGAGAGTGGTCACATCCTTATGATTGAGTTTTTCCAAAGCCAATCATTGAATGCATGTAATAAGGTGGGTGTGAGTGGTTGCGTCCCGGAGTTATTGGGAACATGGGGGTTGAGTACAATTAGCTTAGGGAAGAATGTGAGTCAAGAAAGGAAAGTCACAAGAGAGGAATTCGTCTGGGTTGGGACAACAATCGAAGAGGGGAATAAAGAGAGCTTGGAGCTAGTGTGGCCATGGAGGGAGTATTATGGAGCGTAACTGGAGCAAATTGGAGTTGGAGAACTAAAGAACCCAGTTTTCAGGCTGGAAGAGTAAAATCCTACGTGAGTTGCACTAAAACAACAAGTGTTTTATGTTGGTTTGTTGATAGCTTTCCTAGAAGAAAGTTCCCTTGAGTTCCCAAATGAGAGATTCCTAGTTACTTGTGCCAGAAACACACTGATAAATGAATGGAACATTTCTTGGGTTATCTTTGATAAATGGATGGTACATCACTTGGGTTAACCCTAATAAACAGATTGTACATCCCTCGGGTTACCCTGATAAACAAATGATACATCCCTTGGGTGATCCATGATAAATGAATGGTGCATTCTTTGGGTTGGGAAGGTCAATAGGAGGAGAATTGGTGGAAAGATTAGGATAACTGTAGGCAAATATCAGTTGGGTTATGAACTTTATGAGTTGTGAGTGGACTATAAGAGACCACCCTCTTTTGTGGATTACTAGCCTTAGCTCAAGGGCGACTGACTGTTGAAATTTGGAACAATCAGTTTATGGTTTGGTGGAATGTCCATCCCAAGCATATATTTTCATGATTCTTTTTTAAATATAAGTGTTTTATCTTGTACTAAGTTAGTCACATGTGTTATTGTTGTGCATGAACTCTATGTGAATGATAATGACTTATATGTTGTTGTAAGGAATGATTTAGTTTTATGACATGTTGATTATTAGCATGATTTATATGCATATGTTTTATGGTTACAGAATGTGGCTAAATATGTTATAAATTCTAGTTGTAAGCTACATGAAATCGACTAACAGTAAAGGAATTACTTTAGTTTAGAAAAAGTTTTGTTTTTATGTGTATTCCACATGTAATGTTTCTTAGTTGGAGGCTACGTACATTACAAATATGGTATCAGATTTGATAATGAGAGAGTTTTGTGTGACATGGCCCATCCTAGGTGGCTGGGTATGTTACAAAGTGGCATCAGAGCCCAGTTTTCAACATTGAGATTGGATGGGTTGAGTTAGTATAACGCTATAACAAAAACTCACAAACGATTAATTTTTGGAGTATGCCTACAACTTGTTTATTTAAGTTACGACAGTAAAATTGAGAGAAATTTCATGGGTAATGTGAATAATTGAGCCTCTTTGGAAAATTCAAACATAAGCAAATCAGAAAAGATTGGGTATTTTTCCATGCGATGATGTCGACATGATGTGGAGGCCACATGTCAGTTGACTTGGTAGAAGAAAGATGTGTGCTGCCATGGTGGTAGGTACATGTTCGACAGGATGATAGTTGGCAGGTGATGTGGAGCCATGTGGTAGAACAACTATTAGTGCCACGAAACTATGGTAAGATATTGAAAATTTGTCTAAGTGTCAGTCTGCGAGTCTGCGGTAAGAAGTGGAAAAATGGTTAAGTTTTGAGACTTCTCAGATGAAGTTGTGAAAGGAAGGATACAAGATTATGAGTCTTTGAGCCCATGAATATGGTAAAATGGATAAGTGTTGGGACCTCTCAGACATAGTTATGAAAGGAATTTACAAGTTTATGAGTCCGTGAAGGAAAAATAAGATAAGTGTTGGTAGTGGGTTCATGGAAGGTACGAAGAAGAGATATGACTTAGATCCATGATGAATCCATTATGATATATCAATGATGAATATCTAATCAAGAAATGATTGGACGATTGATCAGTGTTGCTACTATGTTGCACGTGTCAATGGATATTCCTTCATTGTTTTGCCACCATAACTTTCAGCTCAGGGCTCAAATTGGGGAAAACGAATATTCGTTGGAAATATCTTGAGAAGAAGAAGATATATGTTGACCCATAATTTTGATCTAGGCACTATATTTTCTTCAAAAGTGATAAAAGTGAATTATGTAGCAACAAAAGAGTGGAAATTGCAACTTGTAATTGTTGTAACTATTTGCTCAAAACTCAGTTTGAGGCATGAGGACAGTCATTGGAGAGTTGTTTCTAAAATGAGTGCATCTGAGGAATCCTAATTGAGAGTAGTTCATTAATATTCTTCATAATTTAAAATGAAGAATTACCTGTAATCTAATTGATAAATATTTTTCAATATGCTTAATTCTAACAATCAATTATTGCATGCACATTCTTGTAGAATTAGAGATACAAGAAGACATATTTTAGTCCTACATGAGAACTAGAGACATGGAGGATGCTCAATGGTTTTACATCCATGAAGAAGAAATTGGAGTTCTTCATGCCATCATGGGTAATGCTAAGACCGAGTCTAATGGGAGAAGAGACAGGTAGGGAACTATAACTATGAGAAGCCTGCAAAAAAGTGAAAATATATAGGGACGATAATGAGAGGATCATGAAGGCTCAAGAAGAGATACTTCAAATCCTAAATATGCTACAGAATCAAGTTAACAAGGAATATGGCACCAAGCAAGCAACTAGTGCTAGACAAGTATCAAGGTCAAGATTGCATAGAAAAAGAGATGATCATGGGAGTGATAGGAAGTCAAGAAGCATGAGTATATGCCATCATTCTCCAAGACGTTCCACTAGAAGAACTCATGCAAGTTTAGGTCCAGGGAGAATCCCAAGTGTGTCTCATGTTTAGAGTCAAAGGAGAATACCTGAGGTAGACATTTTGGAGGGGGGACTCATGAATATTAAGCCACCAAATTTCAATGGTGAACACATGAAAGGAGAAGAGGCAGAGGCCTATATGTTGTAAATGAAGACATATTTCCAGCTACATGATTACCCCTCCTAGGTAGAAGCTAGAATTTCCACCTACCACTTGCAAGTGAAGGAATCCATGTGGTGGGATCAACTTAAGCAAGACAAGAACCTTGATGATAAAATAATCTTGTGGAGGCAATTCAAGGGATATTTCCAAGAGAAATATTTGTCCAAGCATTACTATGAAAGAAATATGAAATATTTCTTTGAACTCAAGTTGGGAACGATGACAATGGAGGAATATGAGAAGTGTTTCTTTGAATTGTTGAAGTATGTTGACTTCATCAAGGATGAGAAAGTCAAAATACAAAGGTTTCTAAGTGGGTTACCCTCTTTCTACAGTGATAAGATTCAATATGAAAACCCCAAAACCATCGAGAAAACCATAAGGAGAGTAAGGCATCTGTATGAATAGAGCAAAGGAAGACCAGTTTTCCAAAAATATTGGAATTACAAGATGAAGGATAAGAAGGATCAAAGGAAGAAGGGTTTTAACCCACCCTTTTTCAAGAATATTTTCCCAACAAATCAATAGGGTTAATTCGCACAAAATGAACACAATACTGCAGATTCATTTGGAAAAAGGCTAAGGCAACACTTGGTGCAATGTTGGGGATGCATGGAAAATCATCTGCATAAGGATTTCCCTCACAAAGGATAAAGAATGGAGACTGTACACAACGTTCAAGAGGATGAAACAGTGGAAGACATGGGAGGAAGTATGCCAAGGATTTATGCAGCCTTGGATAACAAGCAAGCAGAGTGTCAATATCCCATGATTAAAGTGGAAGGTAAGATCAATAATGATCCCATAAAAATTTTAATTGATTCAAGAGCTATGCATAGTTACATAAATGCTAACATCATTGAAAGATTTCACTTGCAAATAAGTAAGCATAAGAAATATTGGTTAGTTTAGTTAGCTATGGGTGCTAAGAGGAAAATCAATGAGTTGGTTAAAGATTGTCTGATAGACATAAATGGACTCAATACAAAGGTGGATGTAAACATCATACCATTGGGTTCATATGGTTTTCTAATTGGTATGGATTGGTTGGAGGAAAATCATGCTTTCCTAGACTGTTACAACAAGACAATCACATGTCTTGATGAGGAAGGGTAGCAAGGAAATATTCAAGTCATTCCAAGAGTTGTAGCTATTAGAGAGATTTCAACTATGTAGTTGAAGAAGAGCTTCAGGAAAGGATGTCATATGTTTGCAGCCCATATGGAGGAGGGGGACAAAGACAGAGTCGAGAGCATTGAATACCATTCAGTTTTGAGGGATTTTGAAGATGTTTTTAGAGAAATTATGGGACTAATACCAAAAAGAGACATGTATTTCTCTATTGATTTGCTATTAGGAGTTTCCCCATTGTCTAATACACCTTACAGAATTGGTACACCAGAACTAAAAGAGTTGCAGATGCATCTTGAGGAACTATTGAAGAAGGGGTACATACGCCCAAGTGTGTCACCTTGGGGAGCCCCGATTCTTTTTGTGAAAAATAAGGATGGAACTGATCCAGGTGGATATCGATGGCCACCGACCTTTTCCAACTCGCTTAAAACAATTTTCTGGCAATTTTGGCAATTTACTATTTTTAGCAGTTTTTAACTTCTAGGGCCATTTTGAGGGCCTAAATGAAGGTTTTTCGGGATTGATATTCTCAATGATAGCCGAAGGATTTGATTGATACCTTTCCAAAGGGATATCATTCGCCTAAAACAGAGATCGTATGCAAAAGTTACGACCCTGGGAAGTTGATGTACTAACTTACCCAAACATGGCCCACATGACTTTTGGTGCTTCATCTCCTAGGGTTAGGTTTTTGGATGTCTAGGGTTTTTGACATTCCCATTTATTGTAAAAAGGTCTTCAGAGCCTCATTGTAATCATGTTCTTGTGAATGAGCACAACCTTCACATCTCTTCTCAGAGATAAGCGGCCACCATTCTAGCAAGCTTGTTTTCCGCTGCATTTTACAGTTTTAGTTTATTTCATTATTGAATAGAAAACCAGTTTTACTGTATCTTTGTTATTTTTTGTTAAGCATATTTTAATAATTTTTATTCATTTCGTTATGCTCATGAAATCTGAATTAGGAACCCTAAGGCCGTGTATTTATTTCAGGCAATGTAATAAGGTTACCATAAAGAATAAGTATCCTTTTCCAAGAATTGACAATTTTTTTGACCAACTGAAAGTTGCAAGAATCTTTTCGAAGATTAACTTGAGATTTGGTTATCATCAAGTAAGGATAAAGGAATAATACATCATCAAGAGAACATTCAGAACAATATATGGGAATTATGAATTCATAGTAGTGCCATTTGGGCTATCAAATGCCCCAACAGTTTTTATATTCCCGATGAATGGAGTATTCAGGGAGTACATGGACAAGTTTGTGATTGTGTTCTTAGATTATACCCTCGTCTATTCTAAATAAAAAGAAGAACATGAGCAACATTTAAGAATAATTTTGCAAGTTTTAAGAGAGCATAAATTGTATGCTAAGCTAAGTAAGTGCAGCTTTTACCAAAGGAATATTCACTACTTGGGGCATATAATTTCAGCAACAGGGATAAAAGTTGATCCTGAGAAGATAGAGGCCATTAGAGGATGGCCAACGCCAAATAATGTGACAGAGGTTAGGTCATTCATGGGTCTTGTTGGCTATTACTGGAGATTCATAAAAGGGTTCTCAAGGATTGCAAGTCGAATCACTTATTTGCAAAAGAAGGGAATGGAATTTGAATGGACTTCCAAGTGTGAAGAGAGTTTTTGACAGCTAAAGGAAATATTGACAAGTGCACCAATACTGAAGATTGCAGATCCAAATGAATATTTTTTTGTGTGCACCGATGCATGCAAGGAAGGACTTGATGGAGTCCTCAGTCAAAGGGACAATGTGGTATTCTATGAATCCAGAAAATTAAAATAGCATGAGAGAAATTATGCTACACATGACTTGGATTTGGAAGCTATAATACATGCATTAAAAATGTGGAGGAATTACCTTATGGGTAAGAAATCCGATCTAAGAACAGACCATTGTGGCATGAAACATTTGTTTGGACATCCAACACTAAATTCCAGACAAACTAGATGGATGGAATTTCTGAGTGAATATGACTTCGAAATTAAGCATATAAAGGGAAAGGAAAATCAAGTGGTTGATGCACTCAACAGGAGAGATCATGAAGTGCATGTGGAAACCATTAGGGTGTACAATACATATTTGAAAGATCAAATTATTGTAGCAGTAAATTTAGATTAGCAATATGTGAAAATAAGAGAAACATTACAAAAAGGTAAATTTCAGTAGAAGTTAAATTTCTATGAGCTGAAATAGGATGGAATCCTCATGTACAAGGGAAAAACATATGTGTCGAATTCCAATGAGATGAAAAATGAAATTATGAAGGAAATGTACAATGTTCCATATGTCAAACACCCAGGATATCAGAAGACAATTGTAGGAGTAAGAAGCTAGTACTTTTGGCCAGGAATGAAGAAAGAAGTGGCTAACTACATAGCCAGATGTCTAGAATGCCAAAGAGTGAAGAAAAAACATAGGCACCCAACAGGTTTTCTACAGCCATTTCCCATTCCGGAATGGAAGTGGGAAGTAGTCACAGTTGATTTTATTACTAAGCTTCCCAAAACAATGAAGCATCATGATTCCATCATGGTGGTGGTGGATAAATTGACTAAAGCAACACATTTTATTCCAGTAAAGACTACACACAAGGAGACAAATATCGCAGAAATTTATATGAAGGAAATTGCTAGGTTACATGGAGTACCTAAGACAATAGTTTCAGATAGAGATCTACAGTTTACTTCAAATTTTTGGAAAGTTTTGTTCAAATGCTTTGGAACAAATTTGAATCTTAGTACAATGTATCATCCAAAGTCATATGGGAAAACTGAAAGGACTAACATGATAATTGAGGAAATGCTTAGAATGTATGTGATGGATCAACCATCAAAGTGGGAAGATTATATTCATGTAGTTGAATTTTCCTACAATAATGGGTATCGAGAATCATTGAAGATGAGTCTGTTTGAAGCATTGTATGGAATAAATTGTAACACCCCGATGAGTTGGGATAATCCAAGAGACAGAGTAGTTGTTGGGCCAGATTTGTTAAAATAAATGGAAGAGCAGATGTAAAAGATAAAGAAGAATTTAAAGGATTCCCAGGATAGGCATAAAAGTTATGCAGACAAGAACAAAGTTTTCAGAGTTTTTAAAGTGGGAGAACATGTGTTCTTAAAATTAATGGCAAAGAGAAGTTCGATAAGATTAGGAAGTTGCCTGAAGTTGGCAACAAGATATTGTGGACCTTTTGAAATATTAGTAAAGATAGGACCAGTTGGATATATGCTAGCATTGTCTGCATCCATAAGAGTGAATAATTCATTTCATGTATCCTTATTAAAGAAGTATGTACCTGATCCTAACCACATAATTAATTGGAATGTGATCCAAGTGGAGCACGAAGGAGATTTTCGTGTGGAACTAGTACGCATCTTGGACCAGAAAGTCAAGGTGCTCAGGAACAAATCCATAGGGTTGGTAAAGGTTCAATGGACCTACTATAGTCCTGAAGATGCTACATGGGAGCAAGAACAAAACATGCAGGAAGAGTCCCCGCAAATTTTTGACAATTTTGAAGAAAACAAAATGCAAGAATCCATTTTGAGCAGCTAGAGTTCTGGAACCACATCTCAGATTCCTAGTGAACTATGCTGGGGGACCTTGATAAACGAATGGATAATTCCTTGGGTTATCTGTGATAAATGGATGGTACATCCCTTGGTTCCACCTTGATAAATGAATGATTCATTCCTTGGGTCAACGAGTTGAGAAGGACAAGAGAATGATGGTCGGAGTTGTTAAATTGCATAATTTTATTTCTAAGTGTTGTGATGTAATTTGCATATATACATGAATGTCAGCATAGAGTGCACTGAGGACGATGCGTAAATGTAGGGGAGGGGGAATGTAAAATCCCCATTATAATCCCCAGTTTAATTAATGCTTATGTGGATACAATATGTGGCTACGACCAAACGATGTAATATGTGAATTGTACTTCATTTTTTTAATAATAAAAATGTGATTCCAGTTTCTAAGGGGACATGGAAAAGAGATGGGGGATGAATTAATCTACAAGAGGGGGAAGTGTATAGGATAATGGCCAATAGGGGTCAAGGGGGGGATACCCATGCATATCAATTTAACCCATTTTCCTAAACTTGCCAATTGTATATGAACCTTACAATGTTTGATTAAGTGTTCCCAAAGCCAATCATTGAATACATGTAAGAGGGTGGGTGCGAGTGGTGACATCCTTATGACTGAGTGTTTCCAAATCCAATCATTGAATGCATGTAAGAGGGTGGGTGTGAGTGGTCACGTCCCAAATTTATTGGGCACATGGGGGTTGAGTATTGTTATCGCATTACTTTTAGGGGTGGTGTTTTCCTAAGAAATGGACCCCTTTTGCGGAAAAAGGGAAAGAAACAGTATAAAACCCACAAAATCCCACTTATCTTAAGTCTTGTGTGCGCAGGTGCATCACACTAAGAAGTGTGTGGATCTGGGCGGATGAGATCTATGCACTCAGATCTATGGTGCAGGGTCCATATTAGACCCCCCCTCGCCATTCTAATGTGTCTCCCTCTCCTTAATTCGGAACCCCCCCACCTAAGACCTCTTACCACTGCCTACCCCCTCCGAGTAGACCGCTTACCACCCTCTCTTACCGCTCTCGCCTCCCGCTAACATATGTCTCTCACTTCATCTCTCACCTCTTCCTGTCACATCTCCCACCTCCCATTACCACACACCTGGTGTCCACTCACCTATATGACATATCCCATTTCACTTCCGCCAACCATCTCCCACCAGGTGTCTTCCCCTCATACTCCCTCTCACCTCCACCTCGACGGATTTCCCCCACTGCGCCTATCCCCGTAGTCTCTCCTCGATATCCACACCACATTCTCGTGCCACTCCACCATCATGCCCAATCACCTTTCCTCTGCCATGTTTGTCCACATGGCCACCTCTCATCTTATCTTCACATTAATCACTCCAATCATCCTTGCCAGATCCTTTTCCACGTCCACCCGTATGACTCTCCTGAAAGAAATCCAGCCAATCTCAAACAATGAAGAAGAGGCCTCCACGTCCTACAAATGTAGAGCTTCCTTGGGCCTCCTCGACCCCAAGGAAGTAGTTATTAAAGAAGTTGGTGGTGGTTGGACATCATTTCCACCATAAATGGAAAGTCCAGGAAAGGAATGACAGCTGGTCAACTCATTTGCAGGCCCGTTCTGGAACGTGATTTCATATGACTAAAGTCCACAACTAGCCAGAGACTGCATGCACAGTATGCTAGGAGGCATGCAGACGTAAAAAATTCAATGAAATGGCTCAAACTTGTTGTTGTGGTTTCATTTTGAGTATTTAGGAATCATTCTCAATTTTTGTTAGGGTCGATGGTAGAGCAAAGTGTTAATATTATGGTAGCTGCGGGAGGTATTTACCTCCACGTGTGAACCTGATGAGAATAGAAGACTTCGGGAAGCAAGAGAAACCCTAATGAATTGGCTAATAACCTTAGAAGCCTTGTTGGCTCAAGAAGATAATTTATATTAGGATATTAGCCTCCAAGAGAAGAAGTCAGCTAGAATTAATAATAATATACTAAACAAACACATACCCAGAAGGAGAAGTCAGCCCCAACAAACTGGCAGGATTACTATAAATACAGGGCACCAGTTCTCATTTGCCACATCTCAGAATTGCAGTTCTGCAATTTGGTGTGCACTGAAGTTGCAGTCTTGTGCGCAGGTTTGGAGGAAGAGCTGGTGTAGCTGCAACAACAACAAGTTCTTAGTTTTGGCTTGGATATCTCTTGGATAGGGTTTGGGACTATCTGATCAGCTTTTGTGATGCTCTATCCTTGGGTATTGATGTGCTGCTCCTTGTTTGGCTATCTAGCCTAGGGTTTGCTTCCGGAGGAATTCTCAGTCAAGGTTAAGGTGCTCGGAGGGAGGCTTCGGCCTGTGGTTGGGTGACG
>SNQJ01S0196709.1:28496-39243 GCA_010110895.2 Picea sitchensis
CCATTTCCTACCCCCTCCGAGTAGACTACTTATCACCCTCTCTTACTGCTCTCACCTCCCGCTGACATCTATCTTTTACTCTGTCTCTCACCTCTTCCTGTCACATCTCCCACTCCCCTTCCACCTCCCATTACCTTACACCTGGCGTCCACTCACCTATATGAAATATCCCATTTCACTTCTGCCAACCATCTCCTGCCAGGTGTCTTCCCCTCATACTCCCTCTCATCTCCACCTCAACAGATTGCCTCCACTGCGCCTATCCCCGCAATCTCTCCTTGGTCTCCATGTCACATTCTCGTGCCACTCTACCGTCATGCTCAATCACCTTTCCTCTGCCACATTTTTCCACATGGTTCCCTCTCATCTTATCTTCACGTTGATCACACCAATCTTACCTGCCAAATCCTTGTCCACATCCGCCCGTATGAATCTCCCGCAAGCAATCCAACTAAGATCAAACACCGAAGAAGAGGCTGCCACATCCTACAAATGCAGAGTTTCCTTGGGCCTCCTCGATCCCAAGGAGGCAATTATTAAAGCGGTTGGTGGTGGTTGGACATCGTTTCCACCATAAATGGAAAGTCCAAGAAAAGACTGTCAACTGGTCAACTCATTTGTAGGCTCGTTCTGGAACACGATTGCGTCTGACTAAAGTCCATGACTAGACAGAGACTACATGCACAATATTCCAGGAGGCATGCAGACGTAACACCTTCAATGCAATGGCTCGAGCTTGCTGTTGTGGTTTCGTTTTGAGTATTTAGGAGTTGTTCTCAATTTTTGTTCGGGTCGATGGTAGAGCAAAGCTCCCGAATTGTAAAGTTTTAATGAACTCTCTGGTTATTTGGTTATGCATATGCATTTGAGACATCTTGTTTAATGATAGTCAGCTTCCTTACTCCCTCTTGTTTTCCTCTAATGCTGAAAGAGTTCATGATTGAATGATTCACTTGAATTATTGTGACTACATTATGATGAAAGTTTGATTATAGTGTTGTTATAGTTCCTTTCAGTTTCTTTGAGATTTACATTTGAGAAGTTATTGTGTTTAAATTGTTCCTCCTTGGGCTTCTGAAAGACTTGATGTCCTTGGAATATCTCTACATTTTTTCACCAAAGTCTTCCTCCTATTCACCCTTACTACAACTTATTGTCTGAAGTTGAACTAAGACCTCACCTGCTCGTGCACATTAGTCCAGTTTTCTGAGTTAAAATGATATTTTCTTGAGACTGCGCCCATTTGACCCGTTTATAACCAATCTATGACATAAAACTCTGATGGGTATCAGGCTTACCTCTGTGGCAATCCAGGGGTGAATTCTGGTTCTAACAAGTGCAATCAACTTGGGGAAGAGTCCGAGTCAAGAAAGGCATGACACAAGAGAGGAATTCGTATGGGTTAGGAAAACAATTGGATATGGGAGGAAAGAGAGCTTGGAGATGGTGCAACCATGGAGGGTGAATTTTTGAGCATAACTAGAGTGAATTGGAGCTGGAGAACTGAAGAGCCCAGTTGTCAGGCCAGAAGAGTGAACTCCTGAATGAGTTGCACTAAAATAACAACTGTTTGTTGTTGGCTTGCTGATTTTTTTCCTAGGAAAAAGTTCCCTTGAGTTCCCAGCTAAGAGATCCCTAGTTACTTGTGCCAGAGAGACCCTGATAAATGAATGTCACATTCCTTGGGTTATCCCTGATAAACAGATGGTAGATTCCTTGGATTAAACCTGATAAATGGATGGTACATCCATTGGGTTACCCTGATAAACATATGATAAATCCCTTGGGTGATTGTTGATAATTGAATGGTTCATTCCTTAGGTTGGGCAGGCAAGATGAAGAGAAATGGTGGAAAGATTGGGATAGTTGTAGGAGAACATTAGTTGGGCTATAAGATTTATGAGTTGTGAGTGGACTGTGAGAGACCACCCTCTTTTTTGGATTGCTATCCTCAACTAGGGGGTGACTGGCTGTTGAGATTTGGAACAGTCATTCTATGGTTGGGTGGAATGTCCATCCCAAGCAGTTGGTTGCACGATTCTTATTTAAAGATAAGTGTTCTATCTTGCACTGAGTTATTTACATGTGTTATTGTTGTGTATGAACTCTGCGTGAATGATAATGACTTATATGTTGTTGTAAGGAACTGTTTAGTTGTATTTCATGTTGATTATTAACATGATTTAGATGCATCTGTTTTATGGTTGTAGACTGTGGCTAAATCTGTTATAAATTTTAGTTGTAAGTTACAGGAAATTGGCTAATAGTAAAGGAATTACTTTAGTTTAAAAGAAGTTTCATTTTTATGTGTATTCTGCACATAATGTTGCTTAGTTGGAGGATAGGTACGTTACACATATGGTATCAGAGTTGATAATGAGAGATTTTTGCATGACGTGGCCCATCCCGGGTGGATGGGTACGTTACAAGAATTTTATTGAATGCTTCCATTGTTCCATTGGCCTGAGGATGATATGGGCTACTATTTTGATGATGAATTTGGAACTCCCCAATCAATGCTGCAATTTTCCTATTCAAAAAGTATGTTCCTTGATCACTGAGTAATATGCATGGAAATCCAAACCTTGTGACTACATTCTCAAAAAACAATCTCGTAGCAGCCTCTATTGTGCATTCTGTAACTAGTGTTGATTATGCCCATCTTGTCAAGTACTTTGTCGTAGTGATTATGTATCTTACCTCTAATATTCTTTCTTGTGGGTTTATTGGCTCTACAAAGTCTATGGCCCATTTTTCGAATGCTTGCAGCATAACTTGTGGATTCAACGATATTTCATCCCTCCTAGATGGCTTTCCCACTCTTTGACATACATCGCATGACTGACAATATTCCTTCGCATATTTGTGAAGTTTGGGTTACCAAAGCCTTGCACACAATATTTTTTGTAGTTTCTCTCCCTGTATAATTTCCTCTTGCAATCTCTTCATGTGGTTATTCAAGTATCATCAGTCGTTCATGTTCCAACATACAACATCTCAATATTCCATCTGCACCCAACTTGTATAGATTCCCTACAATCAACTTATAATATGTTGCTTTCACTACTGGTTGCTTCTTCTACGCCACCATCATATTTGATGGAGCCATAACTGTACTTAAAACTGCATGATGTTTGAGAAGTAATCATCCACCATCTTTACTCCAAATAGTTGTGTGTATGGGAAGCCATCATCTAAGTTTCCTGCACATTTTCCTGATAGTATGTGTGATAAATGATCTGGTCCTGCATTCAACTTCCCTAGTTTTATTACGAACTCAAAATCATATTCCCGAAACAATAGTAGCAATCTACATATTCTAGCCCCCAACAATGGCTTGTTGACTAAGTATTTTAATGCAGAATGGTTTGTATACATATTAAAGTGAGGCCCCAATAAATATTTTATGAATTTCTGTAGCGCATAGACCATTGTCAATCCTTCCTGTTCGGTGGTTGTATAATTATTTTCTCATATGGAGAACTTCATACTTCCAAACACAGTTGGGTGATCTATGTCCCCCTCCTCTGGTTGGGATAGTACTGCACCCAATGCTATGGATGATGCATCTGCATCAACATGGAACTCCTTGTTCCAATCTGGAAAGATCAAAATCAACGCAGTGACAAGTTTTTGTTTCAAGGTCTCCAACCCCTTATGACAGTCCTTGTTCCATTGAAACTTTGCTTCTTTATTCAGTAACTTTTCCATCGGTGTTGTGATCTATGCATAGGCCTTGATAAACTTCCTGTAAATCCTGTATGACCCAGAGTTACCCTCAGTTTTCTGAATGATGTAGGATGTTCTAACTCCATAATTACTGCACTCTTGGCTGGATCTACTAGTAATCTCTGTTTGCACACTACATGTCCCAATAAAATTCCAAATGGTGTGCAAAAAATACACTTCTTCAAGTTCATCGAAATATGACAATGTCTACACCGATACAACATTATCTTGAGGAATTCTATATGATCCTTTAGTATATTGAACAAAGTCCAATCATCCAAGTACACTTCAAAGAACTTACAGATAAATTCCTTGAACGCTGCAACCACTACTCTAGAAAACACCACAAGGGAATTCTCCAATCCAAAGGGCGTTATTGTATATTGATAAATCCCCCACTATGTTGCGAAAGTGGTCTTGTGATGGTCTTCCTATGAAATTTTATTCGATGGTACCTCGAGAATCGATCTATGAAAGAATAAGTTTCTTGACCCCCTACATTCTCTAGTACCTCGTCTGTAAATGGTGTTGGGAAAAGGTCATGTAAACATGCATCATTCATCTTCCTCAGATCCACGTAGATCCTAATTCCTCATGTATCCTTGTCCTGCACTACCATTGAATTGATCCCCTCAAATTCTTCTACCGATTCAATGATTCATGCATCCAACATCCTATCTATCTCAACCTTCACCTTTTCCTTGTACTTTGTATTTAACCTGTAAGGCCACTGTCACACTGGCTTAGCACCCGATTGCAATGGGATATTCATCTTGCCTAAGTCCCCTGCTATCCCCTTCATCTATGAAAATGTCGTTGGGAATAGGTCTTGATATTATTGTAACAAGTTTGCAATCTTCTCTACTGTCTCATCACTCCAATAATATCTTATCTACGCAAACTTGGGATTCTCTGTCGTCCCAATGCTTACCTTTTGCATCTTTATACATTGTGTATATAAGGCGGATTCAAGCTCTATACCTTCTACTACTCGCTCTCCTTCTGTCTCAAGTACTTGCACATTCCTAGGATCTTCTTGATAGTTTTCTTCCTTAGCTACATTGTAACACTCCAATAACTCATGGATAGTTATATTGGCTTTGTGCGCACTGCACACTGGCACTATCTCCATCGACCCTTATTCTAAAAATATCTTAGTTCAAATGGCTTGTAGCACTGCATATATTGATGGATATTCATGTTCAAATGTAAACATGACTTTGAACCTCTAGACCAACTCTTCCCATCTTGTTGTCTCCCTGTGCATTTCCAATTCCAAATACTAGTTCTTTGGAATTGTGTCTAGTGTGTGTATAAATTTGTGTGTCCGTTTTGTTTCCGGTACCGAACTCCATAAATTCCTGCACTTCTCCACATGACGTATTGGATCACTCTCTCCTGTATACTTCTGTGCAATATTTTCTTCCTCAGTACCAAACCTTATTCGCATGAGTCTGTTGCAGTGTGACCAGTCATTTATTCCCTCTCTATGTGCAACCCACCATTTGGTTGGAGTCACTTTTAAGACAACATATAGTGCTAACAACCTTTTCTATTTAGGTACTTGCAACTAAAATGTCTCTAAAAACAAACTTATATAAGTTAATTCATTATACCTGGGTGGGTCACATATCTCTATTCCAATCTAGTGCAATGATTGGGTTATACATGCACATCGTCTTATTGACACTTCATGCATTCTTTGTTTCCAATGCTCAAGACCTTCTTTAGAATCTGATGCACATGAACTGATACTTCTCCATAGTATCACACTATTCGCAGTCAGGTTGACATAATCCTCCATCCTCGTAGTCATGTTATATAAGTTGTCAATGTCATTCTCTCTGGCTGGCTCTATGTATCTCTTTCCTTCTAATGGGTCCAAGGGTGCAATAACTTCTAATTCTCCAACTTCAAATATCATCTCTCTCCTCTTCAAGTTAATGATTGCCTAGTTTTCAAAATCCCATTCCATTCCCATCAGTTCTAAATATTTTCATCCACGATCTCAATAACTTCAAAGTCTGCCATGTTGCGCACCCCATCTATGTTGACATGTACTCCTGTCAAATGACCAATCAATACTATTTTGTGTTGATTCGCGAGCCTTAGCTAAATAGGAGACCATAATAGATTGGGTTGTCCTATCATCACCCATGTCTACTTAGGTAGAATGTTCACGTCGGAACCTAAGTCCAAGATAAAATTATCCACATAATACTCTCCAATTTGCACACTGAGTCTGAGTTCTCCATTTTTCCTCTTCACGCGCAATACTTGATTTACCACCCTTTGTGTGATAGGAGTTTCCATTCCTCATGGACAATGATCAATCATGTCATATAGTGTACTCATCGCAGTTTCATCTTTCATTATCTCTACACAACTTCTCGGGAATTCTGTTAGCATACTTCCCTTTCCAGTTGGCTTCTCAAGCACAACGCGATCTTATACATGAGGTGCAACTGATGTTGATGCTCCCCAATCCTGTCCCAGTATCTATTTTCTTTCCTTCTGATATGCCTCCTTTTCTTTCTAAGGATTAAAGGTTGGCATAGGCCTTGTTGAATTTCTTACCCATTGCTTAGTCTGCTTCCCTCTGTTCGACATATCAACCCCTATTCTATCTCCTCTGTGTGTAACAACCATTATTCTAGGTCCTTCGTTGCATTTTTTGGATGATATTTTATGCACATTCTGATTTGGATTTGGGTTCTAGTTTCCTATGACCTTCCATTTCACAACTAGTTGGGGACAATATTTTGTCGCATGGTCCAGTGCTCTACAGTCTGTGCACGATATACATAGATTCAGGAAGTCGTGGGCCAAGTGTTCTGGTTGATTATAGTTATAACATAATTTCAGTCCTCTTTCACCCATACCAAAATTTCCTCTTCCTTGTCCTCTACCAAAGTTTCCTTTGTTCCATCGATTAAAGCCTCTTTGATTATTTATTGCGGACCACCCCCTTCTACTGCAACATTCCCCTCCTAAATCATGTACATATCTGATGTGAGCTCCATCATTAAGTCGAATGTGCAACAATCCTTCTCTTCATGTTCCACTGACTTGAAAAAATTGCAAAACAATTTCTTTGGGGCACTCTGATACTTTTGTATTAATGAACACTCAACTGGGTGATGGCCCCATTTCTCTCAATATCCTCCCCGCGATAATGGAATCGGTGCTCCCATCGCTAAATACTGTGCAAATCCTAGGAATTCGTCCTTGTGATGGAATTCAGTCCTACATTTGGTACACTAGACTTGCTTTCTTTTCTCCTTCCCTTTTGTAAGTTCTTCTAGTTGAATCGTCAATGCAACAAACTATGTATGAACTTGAACCATTACTCCACTATCTCCTACCAGGGATGATTCCAATTTCATTGCAATTTCTAGTTCATCAAGATGTGACACAACCTTCTGTTGAATTAATGGCTTATGAATGTGTGGTATAAGTCCTACAATAAACCATTCTTGATGCTATTGATCAGGGATATGGAAAGTCAGCCCACCCATTAGATCCTTGAACCTTTGATCGAAGTCCCATACTGACTTCGTTTGTACCTATTTAATCTCCTTTAGTTATGTGATATACTGTGACTACAACTTTGGATTCTTGAATTCCTTCAACATCACTTGCCTTATCTCTGCCAAAGTCCTTGCCTATCTCATAGGTGTGGTACTCTGCAGCTTCATGTACCATACCAACACACAACCTCTAAATGTTGTTGCTAACTGCACAATCTTCACATCCTCATCTTGTACATTCTTTACAGCCCAAATTGTCTCGCTGAAAAATATATTTTTTTTTGGGTCTTCTGACCTAACACTTATTCCTTCCTTTCCAACCATTCTGAAATCTCCTTCTTATTCAACCTCCAAAACATTCCCTCAATCGCAAATTCCAGGTCCCGACAATGGAAACGTATGTTGTCGTTGTGCGTGGTTTGTAAGACCCTAGGTTTGATTTGTCTGTGACCAACAAAAACCACCAAACACTGGCCCTTTTGGAATCACCCTCTTGTGCAAATGAATTCTCTCTCAAGGTATCTATTGGGGCTGCTAGAACCAAGTTTTTGTAGTAGTGAGGAAATGAGAGGTGACCATTTTTTTCGTTCTTCCTTATTAGTTATGTGTGCATAATTATTTCCTTGTTCTGTATTAACTACTTAGTCAGTTAGATTCATACTATCATTATATTCTAGATTACTGCATAAACTCATTGTTGTAATAGTCATGATTATTACGCAATGATTAAACCTAATACCAATCTCATCTACCATGCATCTCGACATAATTCATAAGAAATCATGTAAAAGACATACAACACAAGATTTAACATGGTTCACCCAACTCTGGGCTACGTCCACAACGACTGGATTATTTATTATGCTTTTGTTAAGTGCTTCAGGCTTGCGCACTACGCTTGCAAAGATATATCATGTTATCTTTCTCTTCTACTAGCCTAGCTACTCCACAGTGCAAGTCTCTCTCTCTCTCTCTCTCTCTGCACCATCCCTCACATTCATACATTGATTCTCTCCCTTCTCATCCTATCCTATCAACCTTCTTACTGGAAAGCGTTCTCGTCAGTTTGGAAAAGACTCCACAATACTTCCTGCGAATAACCACACAAAGGAAAAACAACTAGAGAACCAACTATATGTCAAGAGGAACCCACAACAATAAGGAACCCCTATTCTCCAAACCTGTTACATATTTATACGTCAAATCTAGGGCTTAAAACCCTTCTTGGTTCCCCCCAAAAACCCTATTACAATGCATGAAAACTCCAGTTAACTGGTTGTTCAGTTGCTTTCTCTTGATTTTCCATCTGCATGCTGCTTTTACACTATGACTTCTTGTTCTTACTACTTTGCACATCCTTCCATATCTAGCCTATCGAGTTGGCATCCTTCCTTTTCGCCCTCTTTCTTCTCCTGCTTTATTCCATTTTTCTTCTTTATTCTTCTCTTACCGCGTGTTGTACTTCTGGGTGCGCCTCTGCTACTCATTGTCCTCCTGGATGCACCTCAATTGCGCACTCCCCAATATTCCTTTTTCTACTGCGCACTCCTTCTATACTTAGGATTTTTCCCAAAATTTTCTGTCCAACAAAATAAAATCTACGACAATCCTTGTAAATTTACTCTATTAATAAGTATTGTTTTTATTAAGGAGAGGACTCACAAAGTATATTTTAGTGAAGGCACACTTTATATGATATTTTTACTCTCATTTTGTATCTCTATCCAGATTAATATAATCCAATCCTAATTATTATTGTAAATATGGAATGTATATATTTATTCTTTTTCATAAGTAATTGGATAACACATTTTAATTAAGAGACATTTGATTGATTCTTTAACTTGAATTCCAAGGTGCATTACGTTTTAATTTTATGTTGAATCAATTTATTATCCCAAATACCAAGAGGCATTTTATTCCAACTTCATGTTTGATTATTTCATTCAAACCACCGCTTGATTGATTCTTTTACCTAAATTTCGAGAGGCGTTTCATTTTAATTATGTGTTGAATTAGTTTAATAACCCAAATGTTGAGAGGAATTTCATTTCAATTTTGCTTTTAATTGGTTTATTAACCCAAATGTTGAGAGGAATTTCATTTGAATCATGTATTTGATTGATTCATTCAATTATGCACTTAAACCTTGCATATGATTGGTTCATTCGATCTTGTGTTCCATTGGCTCCTTAAACTAAATGCTGAGAGACATTTCATTTCAATCCAATAGTTGTTTTTTCATTACCTTAAATGTCAAAATAAAATTTTCATTATTCCAACATTTTCACTCCCAAAACACTACAGTCCGCCATCTCCTCACCATCCTTCATCGACAAAACAACACCGTCCAGCTATTGTTTCGCCTTTTCTTTTCCATTGTTGAAACACCATTGTCAGCAACCCTTCATCATTTTCCTCGATGCTGAAACACCACTGTTCAGCACTTTCATCATTTTCCCCAATGCTGAAACACCACTGTTCAGCACTTTCATCATTTCCCCCGATGCTGAAACACCACTGTTCAGCACTTTCATCATTTCTTTCCGATGATAAAACACCACCGTTCAACACTTTTGACTCTCTTCTGATGCTGAAACTCCATTGCCCATCAGTTCTTCATCTAGCAATCGTTTCGTCTCTCTCTGTTGCTGAAACACCAGTTTTTCAACATCCTCCGTCAACAAGCTTTTATGCCCTCAGATTATAGTTCGTCCTTCTAGTCAGCAAACCCGCGACACCATTCATCTATTTAGATCAAAAGTCCCCGCCACGACCGAACTACCAAGGACAGGCATAATATTTTGTTGGCAGAACGAATCAAACGGTAAGGCGAGGTACGTAAATATTATGTAATTCAGTTAGGCGATAGTTAATGAGAAATATTTTTAGCCATTATGACCATTCAAGTGCAATTATTACTAATCGTACTTGACGGGAGGGGAAGTACACATCAAATCTGTGAAACCATCATTTCATCCAATTTCACCGCCGCCATCCCCATTTCACCACCTTTTCGCGCATTTAACCACTATTCCTGCATAACTCGCTCAGAAAACTCACTCTGTGCAGAGCTGATACACAAACTCTCGACGCTGTAACTTACTGAGCTAGTAGCCATGGGAGGATCCGTCATACGAAATGAGCCCGCCACCACAGTGTTGCTCGAACACTATCCAGCAGCGTATCAACTCTTCGAGTAGGTAGGGTGGCTTAATTACTTCCGCAGACTTCAAGGATATAATGAACAACAAGTCCTACAGTTCGCCCGAAATCTCCAGGAGGACCATTCTGTCGTCGCAGGCATCCGAATATCTGTAACAGAGGAAGACATAGCAGAAGTCTCAGGCCTCCCCAGAGATGACACTCGAATGTTCAGTCGGAAGCATATCATCGACAGTGTTCAGCAGAGCTTCTTCCCGCCTGAGGAAATAATTGTATTGAAGGGTAGAGGCGTTCAGCTCAGTTTACTGCCACCCCCGTGGCCG
>SNQJ01S0196710.1:0-17371 GCA_010110895.2 Picea sitchensis
TTCCCGGTTTGGGTTTCCAGGTGAAAAATCTCTGTGTAATGTTTGTATTTGCCATTATATCTTTTCTGTTCTTTTCTGAATATCAGTTTGTAGTAGATATTGTACAAGGTTAGAATTTACAGTCGAGTGGAAGAGAGACATAGTGCGAATTTGTGCTACCATCTGTCAAATTGGAAGCCTGTAATTCATATTTCCTCACCATGTCACTAATGAGGGTTGGAGCATCGAGCAGAACCGGAAGAAACACATGGAGTAACACTCGGGTGCCACAAGCCGGAACAAACAAGATTCCCACAGTGGTGGATGTGGAAGAAATCCACACACCAGATTACGAGTAGACCACATTGTTTGTGGAAGAGGATAAGGAACCCGCACAGGAGCCCGAGAAGCCAGAAGAGGACGTCGAAAGGATGAAATCCAAAGTGTCTAGGCAAAAAGGGTTGAAGCAACAAGAACTAACCATGGGTTCCATGCAGTAGGGCCTAGAGCCCGAACCAGAGCATGAAATGGAGAAAGAGTCCATACTAGAGGGTTGGATATCATCCCCACAAGGGAATAATAAGGAGTGAGAAGAGAGTAGTGCACAGAGAGTACAACATGTACATGGGGAATTAGCCATAGGGATGCCAAAAATTCCTAAGGGAGTGAAGACTGGCGATAAAATGGTAGGAGGAGTCGATAGCATTAAATAATTCTACCATGATGTCTCTGATGCCATAAAGTTCCCATATTTGGTAGCACAAAGATACTTGGAGAGAAGGGGAGAAGGCCCCATTAGGCGCACAACTATTGGAGACTACACAGTGGATCCTGGGACTGTACAACACTGACATCATGAATTTATTAGACATACCACACTTCGGGCATGAGAAACACATAAACAAATGTGTCAAACAAATGTTAGTGAGGGTGCATGGAGGCATATTATAGATGGATAGGCCAGTTCATATCAACGTCGACCTCATTGCAGGGATTACAGGGTTACCCACAGATGGGGAGAAGCCAAAACAATACCTAGAAGACAAAAATAAGGGGAAATCCATCTCAGATGAGATCAAAGAAAAGTATGGCTGCATAAAGGGGTAATAGAGGTATCAGTATCAGTGACATCAATGATCCTGCGACATGATTTGCAACAAGATTTCTCGGTTTCAAATTAATGCGGAAGTGTCGAAAAGAAGAAGTGCTCGCAGGAGTAGTAGAAGTTGCGGCACAACATGCAAAGGGGAGATCTATGAGATGACCCCCTTATCTACTGAACTCATTCCTTGAATACTATAAGGATGCACAATATTGGGGCTTTGAGTTCCACTATTATTGGTTATTCATCCTCATTGCACTTATGGGGTGGCAAGAACCCACATACAACCTGTTCCTTCCAAGGATAGGAAAATGTGGCGCAACACACTACACAACCCTTCATAGTACAACTAATCCAAAAAAGAATAAACTTAAAAGTTATATGTTTGCAATATACTTGACAGATATCCAAAATATTGTCATGGAGACATGGAGGATTCCCATAGAAAATTTCCAAGAGTTTGGGAATATAGAGAACTTCCAGGCATCGCGCCATAGTATGTGGCTACAAGAAAAGAGGGATCCAACTAAGGACTGGCTATAGTTGAAGTACTGCATAAAAATGTAGGACATCCATATGGAGGTCCGGGAATGTCCTGAGGAGTGGAGAGTTCCAAAAAATCCAAATATGGTCTCGGGAGTGTTGGATCCACCTTTTTCGACTAGTTTAAATGTAATTCTTAGAATCAAAGGTTGGCCTTTAAGTTGTCTTTTACTTCGTGACCTTTACCCATTGAAAATATCAGTAGTCCTGATATGCAAAGTGGCAGTGGTCGTTGTACTCCTAATGCCATTTCCATTTAACCATTGAGCGAGCATTTTCACTTTTCTTTACCTTGGGATATTGCGTTTCGGGAGTTACAAGTCACACTGTTTCCAAGCCCCGATGCGCGAAGTCGCGAAATAACCTTGAAAGATTACCCAGGTTAGCGCCGAGAGTAAATTTACTTAAACCTTAGTTAATTGTTGTCGGGATTTCGCGTCTCGACATTCGCCCTCCCCAAAATTCTTACTGTCATAACTCCGATAGGCGAAATCGCAATACATTTGCATAGGTTACCCGGGTTAGTGTCAGGGGTGAATAGTTTTACCATAGTTAAACTCTATCGGGATTTCGCGACTCGGCATATGCTTTTCAAAGAAACTCCACCTTCATAGCCCCGAGTCACGAAGTCACAATATTAATTAAACGTGATTAATTAAACACTTAATCCAGATTACATTTTTTATTAACTAGATCGCGTCATCGCGATCTCAGGTTTTAAGGACTCAAAAGTTAGAAGTAAAATCTCCCGATACAACGAACGCCGAAAAGGGTGATTGAAATTGAAAGAAATTTTAATTTGAAAAGATGGACCAGATTAATCAGTGCATTAATACAAATATTAACACGCTCTGTCTATGGGTTAATTTTAAATGTTTTTGTGCCAACTTGCGTCACCCATCAAAATTTATGGCACTTATTTGAAGTGATAGGTAAAGATGTTGTTTTTATGGAAAGATCTTTCCCAAAAAATGATTTGACCATTCTATTTGTAAGGATGCCAGGGTTTTAAATGGTCAGGATATAGAGTTCTTTCTCTCATTATTTCAAATTTCATTTCTATCTTGCGCAAAGAAGCTTCTCTCGCTAAGCTAATTTCTATATGTATACACATTTTTACTGCAGGAGAGCTAAGTCAGAGTCCTCTATCATGGCCCCACGAAAATCTTCCAAGGAGATTGCTGAGAGTTCAGGGAAAAGCATGGATACTATTGCTGATACTTCACCTTGAAGTATTGATTCTGTCAGAACCTGGTCATACGTCTTCGAGGTTATGCAGTCCGAATTGGTGAACTATTCAGACGATTCTAGTGATAATGAGAGAGATGAATTGGCCACCAAATACAATATCGTCGTTAAATTAGAGATGCATAAGGTAGCGGCCAGGCCGTGAATCCTTCCATATTATGATATGATTCGATGGGCATTGGATCATGTGGATATCCTAACCAGAACCATTATCAGCGAGCATAAGGTGACTATCAGGACTTTCAGACCAGAACATTTGCAGGTGATGTACCAATTGTCACCCACACCAAACTTCTCACACAATACCGAGTTTCTAGAAGGTTGTAAGTAGAAGGAATGTGAGCAATACAACATAAAATTGTCTGATCTGATCAAATATTGGGTCTCGCACCCTGCAAAGTTCAGGGAAGATGGTAATGGAGTCTATTCAATCTCTTATTTGGAACAACAATTCAAATACATAGAAATGATGACCTGTAGATTGTATGGGAGGGAGGACACCACACATTTTTTTCTTCTGTGGGTGCCTCTGATTCATACAGTTGTTGAAGGTTGTTCCTTCGATCAGGCCAAACTGTTGTCATACATTCTAACCAATTGAATTACAGAATATCGTACGCAGAGGGAAAATGGGAAGGTAACTTCATTTTTTATGTCCACATACATCATGGACACCATTTGTTTCATGACGCCTTTTCCCCTAATGAGCTGGAGCTGGACTCCATCTGATGCTAAGCCTATCCATGACTACCATTCAAAACTTTGGGAGGATATGGCCGCAGACTTCATATACAAGATTTTCAATTGGGTAATGGTGTCAATGCATGTCATCATCTTCGGTAATCCACCACCCAGGATTTCAGATAACATCGCGGTCAACTTGATCAGTGTGGTCGACTAGTACATAGAGGCAGAATTTTCCTATACTAGGGTTTTTGGTGCTTCTGTTCCTCCATATGCTCTATGATTATTTATACCAGATATGTTGGTTTGTTGCGAAATCGCTAGGCAAATCGTGATTGGTGGAGTAAGCAAAGAGCTTAAAGGATTTTCAAAAAAGGTATGGCCACCCTTCCCCATTCATTTGAATACCTATTATTTATTAGATTTCGGACACGCAAAGGCTGAGGCAACAGCCTTGGAATATATTAAACTCATCCACATTGAGTTCAAGAAACACGACCCACACAGGGTCATGAGTAATCACATGGATAATTGTGGCCTTAAAAGATATGAACACGAGAATTTGCCTCATGATGATATTTTCCGAGGCATGAGATCCTATGTAGAGGTCTTGAGTCAGATACAAGCTCTGTCGCACGAAGAGATGGACATTTTTTTCAAATTCTAGGAACACCAACGGAGCTGCCTTCCCTCGGTCCTACAGGGAAAGAACCCGACGACTGTAGATGTACAGCAAGTGGAATCCAAGGGCTCCAAAGATTCGACACCTGACCGAGAAGAACATTAGGAAAATAAGAAGCAAATTGGGGGCCCAAAATAGGAAGCCGAGACCCCCAACCCTACAAGCAAATCAACCTCGTTTGTTACTCTGGGGAAATCATACAATCATATTGGTAGTCCTATTGTTTCTATTACTCCCCTACAATCCATGAAGGAGGTCCCAGATGTTGGTTGGACTTTTGGCAAAGAACTATCGCCCATAACTGTGGAAGAATTTCCTCCGAACGAATTTTTCTTTGATAAGAAGAGAAAGGCCATTGTGAAGAAAGAGCTTTATTAAGAAGCAGGCAAGATATCCAAGAAATTTAAAATCTTAACCGATGGAAAAGATATGAAGAAGCAAGAATTTACAACTCAGATAGCAGGGACATTGGGGGATTTTGCTACGACCAACCAATATTCTGTCGAGTCCCTAAGAGATCAGTTGAAGTGGAAAAAATGCTTAATCAAAACTTTGGAGGCTAAACTGGATATAGAAAAGGCAGCTGCTAGAGATCAGGCAAATACAAGTATAGAACAAGCTAGAGCAGCTGATCAAAAAGAAATCGAGTGGCTCAAGTCCGATTTGGAACAAACACAGCAGACAACCCAGACTAGCCAATCACAGATAAGCCAGCAAGAGGAGTTAATAGCATAATTACAGGCCAAATTAAACTTCACCGAAAGCCATATGATAGATATCGGAATATTCCAATCCCAATCCATAGAAATCTGAAAAAGAATATCGGCTACTCAACAGGGTTTAATTTCTAAAGTGGAAACTATTCAAAATCACTGCCAACTCATTGATCAAGCATTGGAAAACATCTCCTTCAGAGAAAAAGAAGCTGGGGAGGCTCGGGTCATTTTCCAATAGGCTGTTATAGCCACGACAAAAAAGGAAATGGGCAGTAGTTCCAGGCTCTCCATCCCAGAGTAGACCCTAGGTAACATATTGCTGAAGGCATGGGAGCATAACATATCAGAAGGCAGACAACGATCTAAAGAGGTAAGAAACTCTTGCAAAGAAACTTTCAGCTTCATATATAGGAGGTTGTTGAATCTCGATAGTGAAAACAACACTGAGGCACTGGGCCAGATTAATACAACCAATCACCTGCTCAATATCAAGGAGAATGAGGAAAGAGAATCGGATGAAATATCACAGATAATCCAGACAGATATAATCCAAGTAGATAAATGGCTAATAAAACCAAGTGTACATTTATGTTCTATTAGCGCCGAAGATCGATAGGTAGAAGGGAAGTTTCCATAATTAGTGAAGGATTATGACACTTTTGAGGCAAATAATCAAACATAACCTTCTAGGTTGATAGCCCAGTTGGTGGAGAAGTGCGTCGCTTGCACTGAACATACAAAGGGGCAAGTTTCTAGTATCAAAAAATGACAAATGTCTACCTGTTATATTTTCAAAACTTGAAGAGCAAAGAAAGGAAGGTGTTCCAGTTGCCCAAAAGAAGGACAGAGACAAAGAATTGAAACGTTTAATCTCTTTTTTTTTGTAACCAAAAATATTCCGGAACGATTGAACTTCCAGCATGCAGATGTTTGTATAAATATGAAATTAGAAGAATGAAAAAAGGTTGGACCTTTTTGGTTGATTGTAATAGAGACTCTCTCTTTTCGAGAATTAATACAAAACAATCCAAAGATTCCTAATTCCGTCAAGACTGTGTTATGAGTTTGTTTCTTCTGTTATTTCATATTCAATTTCATTTCACATATATATGTCTGATGAATGTACATTGAAATTTAGTAAAACCTCTACCATGGTGATCAATTTTTAATTCTCTATATCGTTTACAACTTTTCCTCTGTATCGGCTATTAGCAGGTACAAGACCTATAATATTTTTAGATTGTTATATTTTATGCTTCATCGGATTTCTTCTTATCTTTTTCTTCCTCTATTTATAGGGTGAGATTCTCCCTTGATAGGAGCCTCGCGTTATAGACAACTTAATGTTTTTCTCACATTTCACACACCATTGATTTAAAATATAACTTAGTTATGGGAAAAGGCCTTTGGTTTGCATTTTATCTTTAATATTGGATTCAAAGTTCTCTTTTATAAGATCAAATTGATACAGCATCAAAAACCTCGAACTCACCTTTAATTTCACTGTTCCTTTATAACTGACCCAACTGTAAGACAACCCAATATTGAACCCGGTTTGTCAGAACAAACCCATTTTGCTCTGAATCTCTTTGATACCATACTCAAAACAACCATTACCCGGGTAGAACTTGAACATTCATGGGCCGCTATTGAACAAGATATAAACATTCAGGAACAGTTGGAATCAAGACAATGACAACTTGGAAATCAACCCTAGCTTCCTTTCTCAAAGGTTGACTCTTCACCCTTTTTATCCTTTACTCACTTTCGCATGCCTAGACACTGTACTTTATAAGACTTAAGTATAGACTCTGGAACAACAGTGAGCATGAAAGAGGACGTAGGGTGTTTCCACAAGGGAAAACCCAGGGTTCAACACTACAACAACGCACCAACAAAACCCTAACTACCGTCCCTACTGGAAACACCTGCGAAGAAGATGAAGTCTCACCCGAGGTAGACGTAGGGGTGGTTGAAAGATTCAAGCATCTGCAACCTTATCTGGGACACATATTTGTGATTATACAGCTTACTAGAGTGCTTAGCACCATTATTTCCTCAAGATACATTCAATAACCACTTCGCTTATAAGACAGAACTTTGTAACATTCACACTAATATATAGTATTCAATCACTTAGAAATAGTAATCTAGATCAAACCCAGTAGATAAACACTAAAAATCTCCATACACATCAGATATAACATTCATACACATCTAGGAGCACAAATCATAAGCAGATATTCCTACAAATATCAAAGCACTTAGCAGAAGAAGAAGTAAACACATTGAATTAAAGCACAAAGCATCACACATATATTTACGTGGTTCACCCCCACCCTAGGGCTACGTCCACCAAATATTCTAATTTATTATCTCGGTCAAGCAATTACAACATAGAGCCTCAACAACCCTTCCTCTGGATAGGACAAAATATCTACGTAGCTCACTAGATCCTTCTTCCTTGTGCTTCAACACAAATCCTTTCACAACCTCCTACAACAACTTTCACTTAGCTCTGCAAGTCTCTTACAATCATGCACAGAGAATTTAAAATCCACATTCGATCACATAGATCTAATTACTAGCACTAATCCATCGGGTCTCTTCTACCTTTCCTAGACATCTATTTATACATACAAAAGTGGGCCTCAACGTGGGTAAACCCACGGGCCAACATACCTTTCCCATTACATTAACCCAAACCCTAAAAAGGGGTCCAAAAGTGGACCAAGATCCCATGATCTCTGCGTTGTCTTTCCAACTTCCTTCGATAGGGAGTTGAAGTGCCAATAATGGTCAAATATGACCAAGTATCTCTCACAACTTGGTCAAGGGCCAACAGACCCCCAACACTCACCTGTGACTCATCCCGAGTCACCCAGGTCTGATCAATTCTGCTTCAAACACCTTGAGCTTGGATCGAGCTGCTTCGACCTGCTGCATTGCAACTGCTTATTTCTCGGTGAACTCCTGGATGAGTGCGATATTCACCGGCCCTTATAGGCATTGCTATGATGAATTTATGACCTGTTGCAGCTCTGTCCCTTGGTTCTTGATCTCTATAAATAGATGACATGCCTTATCCTACAAAGGTTGAAGTTGTTGAGTTACTTCCATTACCTTGCTCTAGATTATATGGATCTGTTGTTGCACTATGCATTGCTCGGAAGACTATTTCATTTTCTCTATGGATGATAGGGCCTTCAGCTGCACCTATAGATTTTAGGCTTCATGCTTTTCCTCCTGGAGCTGCCACTCCAATATTTTTTCATTTCAGGATTCTCGGTTAGGTTCTCATGTATATGCGCACTTCTACTACTTAATTTTTTGAATTCCTTAGTGAGTGCTTTAATCCTTTCTGATGTGCTCCGGGTAGTCATTTCTCATTAGTCACACTCTTCTTACGGTGTACTTGGTATGGTCTGAGGCTCTAATTCTATGACTCTTTGTTGAAGTTGCTGAATAAATTCAGCAAGATTCATCACTTGGTGTTCTAAGGGTTCTTTTGCTTTCTTCTCTAAGCCGGTCATAGAGAAAAGTGCTCTATTAACCACTTCTTTGATCTCGATCTGCTTCGCAAGTAGCTGATCCTTCACCTTTTGGATATTTTCTCTGTCTTCTTCCAATTTTTCTTGGAGAGAGTCCCTCTCCTATTGCGCAGCTTGGCGCTGCTCAATGATCTCCTCCTGTGCTTTATTTAAGGCTTGGGTGGCCTGTGTGGTTTCTTCACGTGCTTTCCGGAGGAATGCTTCGACTATGGCAACAATCTTGCGTAGTTGACCTAGTTCATATACCTCTTCTGTTGTTCCTTCTGGAAGGGGCTCAGTGGAGACTGCGCGGCTAGATCGAGTGCTTACTACACTCCTTGGAGCTCGCTCTCAATTTGGTAGGTACACAGTGACTAGAGTGTACTCAAAGTCTCTAGGCATGTTGTCTCTGTGGATCACACCACTCAGAGGTGGTATGTAAGCAGGTAGGATGGATGAAACCAACCTCACATTGGCCATATCATATTTATGTTTGGTTCTGCGGTTTGCGTCAGCTCGGGATGTTCCTACTCGAGTAGTCGATGGGGAGGCTTGCACTCCTCTCATCGAGGATGCCTGTAAAACTATAGACAACCCTCATTCTAACATGAATCTTTCGGTTCTGAGGCTAGAGAGTACCTCTCTTGCAGATTCTTCGGCTGTGCTAAATTCGTCGGACATACGCGCTCAGAGAGAAAAATTAGTCGGGTTCAAAGTGATCTCAGACACTGTACTAGGATGACCAACCAGATCACAATGACCACTATATACCACTACTATTCGATGAGCTTCTAATTCTCAATTAGAAAAAGTGTTCTTCATGCATGGCGCGATCAACTAAATAAGAAATTCGGCAACTTTCATCTTGCAACGGGCATGAAGCTTCCATCAATGTTGATTTTCCCATTATGGTGAGGTCCAATGGTCTAGTGACGATCCTTTAATGATTTTATGTTCGTTCAGGGCGAAAGTCAAACGGGTATATCAGTCCAACAACTATATCACCTTGACGCAATGAAGTGCCATAGGTCGTTGTTCTAATATCTTGGTAAAGCTCCCATTCTACAAGTTTTATTTCTACGATGTTCTATCTAGAATCTCTTGCAACTTTTCAATATTTTCCTTCTTCTTACTTAACTTTCTAGCTTTCTTTCCAGTGAGCTTTGTTTCAGTAGTTCTTTTCCCATTCTGGCTCTTATTTTCCTTGCATATAGTTACTTCACGCTGATGAGGTTATTTATTAGGGTTCAGGTATAACATCTCTTCTTTATTTGAGATAGAAACTTCAGTCTTCTGTGAGTCCTCTGGTGTTCTGATAACTTTGACATCTGGTTTTCTAGTGTGATATAGCTTCGATCTGTTCTCTTTTTATTCAATCAATTGTGCGATCCTTCTGGTCATGAAGTCTTTTAACTCTTGTCTCAATTGTTCTAAAACATTTTCTTCTTCCTTCTTACTAGCTTGATCTCTTTCAATCCAAGGATTTCCAAGTAACATAGTAAATGAGGCGTTGTCCTCAATAAATTTGATAATCTCAAAATCTTCTTCTGTTGAAGTTCCATTAACATTCATAGATATCTGATTGAGCCTTACACATAGGTTTACTAGTTTCCCTCTAAATAAACCTATTCCACTCAGTGAAGGGGTCATAATAGGCCTCCCTATGGATTCCCAAGTTCTTTCTGTCATAACATTCACCTATGTTTCCTCATCTAGAACACAGTCAACATCGAAGTCTCCTATTCTTACCTTGATGCATTCTTTCTTGTTAAAAACCTATGATAATATAACATGTCTATGATCATTCAAGGTGTCTTGTATCTGTAGTAACATCTTGTCTGATTCTCTCTGGGGTTCTGTTATTTATGGATCTGCCTTAGGGTTTTCTTCTTTCAGATTCATGCCTTCCATTTTAGCAATCATTCTAGGGCAATCTAATACTTCGTGGTCCAAATTTTTGCAACAGATACAACTAGGTATTCCACCAGGGAATTCCTTAGCAAGATGTCCCCGTCTTCTGCAACTATAACAGAGGGTTAATCCTCTCTTTATTTTAAATGATCCCCAATCTCTTATGTACTGCGCACTAGGGTTATGGTAGCTATCTTGAAAAATTTTCTTTCAAGGGTCCTACATCCGCTTGTTAGTCCAGACATTCTTTTTATGCATAGGTATAACATATCTATCATATCTATTCATATCAAACTCTCTTTCATATATTATATCCCTAGTTTCCAAGCTAGGACATAATCTATCAAACATACCTAGATCCATACTCTAGAAACAAAAAGTTTCACTTATTTTACTTTTGCAGAGCACAAAGCTTCCAGATCTAAAAACTTTTGACTATTCTTACCTCTATCATAGCACAACGCTTACAGATCTTACCTCTTTTTTGCAGATCTGCCCTTTCTTTCTTGGTACAAATCTTCACAGGTTAAGTATAACAATGCGCACTAGGGTAACAAATCTACACACAGAGCTTTCCCAGTTTCTAGATCGAATATTTGCACAAATATTTTCTTTCTTAGTTCCCAACAATCACAGTTCTTATCTTGGCATTGGAACCATTTGTTGGCACAGGGGTAGACCCAGGGTTCAACGCTACAACAACGCACCAACAAAACCCTAACTACCATCCCTTCCTACAACACATGCGAAGAAGATGAAGTCTCACCCGAGGTAGAGGCAGGGGTGGTTGTAAGACTCAGGCATCTACAACCTTAGCTGGGACACAGATATGTGATTATACAACTTACTAGAGCACTTAGCACCATTATTTCCTCAAGATACATTCAATAACCACTTCGCTTATAAGACAGAGCTTCACAACATTCACACTAATCTATAGTATTCAAGCACTTAGCAACACTAAGCTAGATTAAACCCAGTAGATCAACACTAATAATCTCCATACACATTAGATATAACATTCATACACATCTAGGAGCACAAAGCATAAGCAGATATTCCTACAAATATCAAAACACTTAGTAGAAGAAGAAGTAAACACATTGAATCAAAGCATAAAGAATCACACATAGATTTACGTGGCTCACCCCCACCCTGGGGATATGTCCACAAACTCTTCTTCTTTATTACCTTGGTCAAGCAGTTACAGCACAGAGCCTCAACAACCCTTACTCCGCACAGGATATAAGATCTGTGCAACTTGCTTGATTTTTCTTCCTTGCACTTCAACACAAAGCCTTTCACAACCTCCTAGAATAACTTGCATTGAGCTCTGCAAGTCTCTTACAATCATGCACAGAGAATTTACAATCTACATTCGATCACACAGATCTAATTACTAGCACTAAGCCATCGGGTCTCTTCTACCTTGCCTAGACATCTATTTATACATACAAAAGTGGTACTAAGCATGGGTAAACCCACGGGTCGACATCCCTTTCCCATTACATTAACCCAAACCCTAAAAAGGGGTCCAAAAGTGGATCGAGATCCCGTGATATTTTCTTCGTCTTGCGCTCTTCCTTCGATAGGGCGTCGAAGTCCCAAAAATGGTCAAATATGACCAAGTATCTCCCACAACTTGGTCAAAGGCCAACACAGGGTAGAACAGTCCATGCGCAACAGACATGCACAGACGATGTAAGAAAACATAAAAACACAACACAAGGACAAGAAGGGGGAAACAATCCCATATAGAATAAAGCCATAACTAAGAATAAACCCCAACATGGATCTACATAGGGACCACGTACATAGGGAAAAAAATAGTGTGGCCGTAGAAAAGGCTGACAAAGACACAATAAGTATCAATGGAAGAAGGAGAAAGGAAGGATACTGCCATGGATACATAGATTCCATAAGAATTTGAACCACCAGGGGACGAAAGGAAGATAACAGGGGAGAAACCAAGTGGTTCTTTAAAGAAGTCCAAGGCCCATAGGAATCCTATGGAAACATAATTGGTGCAAGACGATGTGGATTTGATAGCCATGACAGTAGAGGATAAACTGTTAGATGTGTGGGAGAATGTCGAGAACCATAGAGCTTCAATTTTGGAGCAAATATGAGAGGTGAAAACTTCTCTGGAGTAGTTAAAGGTCAAAACAGAGTAGCAACAACAAAATACAACAACTCCAGTGAAATAAGGGGTACCAGTGGGTGACATAGTGTAGATCACGACGCAAGGGAGTGTAAACTTCATGATTTCTCCCAACATGTTGTTCATGGGTGAGGAGACAATGCAGAGGCCACTAAGAGAGATTGGGATGTTGGACTTGGAATTGCCCAAGATTCCAACCAAATAACTTTATAAATTACAAGTGAGCATCACACAGGAAATTCAGCCCAAAGAAAGATCTGATGCAACAAAATTACAGTTTTCGTAGGAAGACAACACCTTACTTAAGGAGGAACTTAGCCAATAAGGGAAATAAAATAAGATGGATGAGATGAAAAACTAGATCCACGTAGTGTTCCAAGCCATATTGGGCAACGAAGGAATATAAGGACTATCAGCATAGGATAAAATGCAGAAGATAGTGCAGATGATGCAACACTACAAGGACCATATCAAAGAACTAGAGGAGTGCATAGTGCCCAAAAATCCTCCAAAAATCAGAGCACAAAGGGAGTGGGATGTGATATCTTCTACAGAGAGCATCGTGTATAATATACACAGGCTGACAAAACTACTGGAGAAGAGTGTAGGGAGACAACTTCTAGAGGATGGAAGCTTACAATAGATAAAAGGTAAGGAGGACAAACTACATGCAACCATGGCAGTCGTCAAACAACGATAGAGAACGATCTCACTAGTAGAAAAGATCAAAACTTCTGTGGAGATGAAAAACTTACAAGCAGAGGAAAATCAAGTACAAGCATAGAAGGTGACACGACAAGCGCATTTGGAGCCCTTGCAAGAAAAGGTAGAATAGCTAGTTGTCGACATTGACACAACAAAACTGAGTGTAGAGTGCATCGCAACAGAAGGAGGAGAGATGATACAAAACCCATTCATCATGCAACTCGTGGAAGATATGGCCGAAAGGAGAAGTCAGGCTTAGGCATAGTGCCACAGAATCACCGAAATGTATGACGCGCTGACACAAGTGACAGACACTAGAGTTAGGAAGTCACTCGAGACTAGTCACGATGTCAGTGTTGGGGGCATGTTGGGCATGGAACCAGTTTTGAGGAAAATAATCATGTGTAAGGTAGACATGCATGCAGGAAAAGAAGCACATGTAAGGAAGACGTGCATGTAGGAAAAGCAACACATGTAAGGTAGACATGCATGCAAGAAAAACAACACGTGTAAGGAAGACGTGCATGCCGGAAAATCAGCACGTGAAAGAAAAATTCTCATGCAGAAGAGGAAATCATGAAAGGCGCACATGCAAAAATACCTAGACATGATAGGGTTAGGGTTTTGGTAAGAAGATGTAATGGATGGTAATCCAAAAATGTGTATAAGCAGGTACCTAGGAGGTATAGTTCAGGGCTCTCTTTTGGTTGGTCATTGTTACTATGTCGTTCGAAGACAGAATGACTATAAATCTGATCTGTTTTGTAAGTTGTTGAGTTGAGGAGGGTAAATAAGGTAGATCTTGAGGGTTATATCACAGGCTAAGGATCCTGGTGTGATCTAGTCCACCTCATTGTAGATATTGACCCACTGATGGAGAGTTGTAATGTGTGTGACGTTGTAGTTTTGGAAACACCATAATAAAAGAGAAGAGAAGCCAAATCTTTGTGGACGTAGCCTAGGAGGGGTGAATTGCAGTAGATAATTTTTTATGTGCTTGAATATTGTGTATTTCCTTTACTGTCAATGATTAGATATTAGGAAAGTGCATGAATGACTAGTTAGATTTGTTATTTTACATGCATGAATAATAATGACATGGTATTCAATATAAGCTGAATGTTAAATTAACAAATGAAGATCACAGAGTTTAATCCCAGATCCCCACTCATTCCCAGGTTGCAAGCACTTGAGCGTTGCAGGAACCAATAGAACTATCTCGGGTGAGACTGTGCAATGCACTCTGTATACTATGATGCCTTATAGTTTACCAGAGGGGACGATAGTTTTAAAGGGGTTTTGTTGGAAACCATGGTAGACCTGAACCTGGTTCAGCCCAAGAAAGGTAGTAAAAATAGTAGAAGACCAACAATTTAAAAGCGAGTCTTGAAGTAGCATTTCCAACCTGTGGGTGGTTGGTTATGTTACATGGATGGAGCATCCAACTTCGTATCTTGGAAAGAAAGAGTGAATTTGGTGTTAAAAGAGTATGACCTTTAGGAGTTTGTGGACAAAGTACTTGTTCCATTGACAGATCTAGAATCTTTGGCAGCTCACCCAAAGAAGGAGATCAAAGTTGAGAGGGTTATATTAGATTTTCACTGAAGGATCATCTAATTCCCCACTTATCTTAGAAGAATATGACTAAAGATATGTTTGATGCCTTGGTAAGTTTATTCCAAAGAACTAACATGAATAAGAAATGGTCTTAAGAAATAAACTCAGATTTCTGTAGATGTCTAGATATAACAACGTTACTCGATATTTCATGAGGATCACTTAGATACATGATCAACTTGCAACCATAAGGGAAAAATAGAGGATATAGATCTTGCGAATGTGACATTGAATGGTTTTCTCAAGTCATGGGAATGATTTGTCAAAGGATTTTGCGCTCGCGAAAATCTCTTGGATTGGCAGAGACTTTGGGATGATTGCATCTAGGAAGAGACTCAAGAGGATTCTAAGAGAAGCAAGCAAGGAAGTACTTATGAGAACTTGTCTCTTGTTAGTAAGAAAAATAAGGGAAAAGGAAAGAGTTCCAACAAGAAGGGTTACAACAATTGAGGATCATCGTATCTAGGGAAGAAGAAGGACTTGGGTAAAATCAAGTGCTTCTCATGTCATAAGAATGGACATTATGCATCTCAATGTCTAGAGAAGAAGAATGGATAAGGAAATATGTATATAATGGTATCATCAAAGACACAATTGTATGAGTTTGCAATAAATTTTGAGGAGGATTTCTCACTAGTTTCTTTCCTTTCTATCAACACAACTACCAAGAGTGTGGTTCTTGGATAATGGTGCATCTCGTCATATGATAGAATCATGGGAGCTATTTAGCATTCCGATGGAGAGAGACTTAGATGTTCACATGAAACTTGGTGATGATTCCAAGTATGTAGTGAAGGGAGAGGGGATAATTGTGTTTCATCTTGAGTTAGGAGGTTTGTTGGATGCTTGGGATGTTCTTTACGTACCAGGATTGAAGAATAATTTTCTCTCAGTCTCACCTATGGAGGACAAGGGTTTTTCCACTAATTTTAAGAGAGGGAAAGTTCTCATATGTTTATATAAAGCTAGCCCATACACGACATAGGTCATTGGGGTTAGAGAGGGGACTTTATATAGGTTGTAGGGAAATCTTGTTCAGGATTTGGTACATGAAAATGACATCCTATGTGAGATATGGCATAGTAGGTTGGGACAAATACACTATGGGGTATTGTTGATTATGAGTGGGATTGTTACAAGTCTTATAGATTTTAGTATTGAGTAGTAGGGAGTGTGCAAAGGGTGTGCACTTGGAAAGAATTCCAAGGCTTCTTTTAGAAGTAGCAAGAGTAGGTCCAAGGGGATCTTGGATCTCATATATTTATATATGAGTGGGCCAATTTTAGTAGTATCAATGTAAGGATCATCATAATATGTAATGTGTTGGAGATACTTCACACACACCTAGGAGTTATTTTTCCTAAGGTTTTCCCTATGTTTATTAGTCATTATTCAATGTCCTATAGTTTAGGGAGAATATTACTCTAGGAGAATATTCTCTCCAGTTCACACTTCAGTTTGATCAGTTGAGTGGAGTCTAGATGCCACATTGGGATTATCACTACGAAACATTGGGATCATCACCAACTCATGCAAATTATCCTTGGGATCATCACCATACTAGCACATTACTCATGATTTCCTGATCTCCTCCTCACTTCACTTTGTTTCAGTCACTTAACTGAAGACTGAAAAACAAGTTAACTCAGACTAGGTGGTAGTTCACTCCCATAACTACCTGGGAGACTAGACTAGGTGGTAGTTTACTCCTATAACTGTTGGTCTGTGTCTATATCACTCTAAGACACCACCATGGTGCATTGGATTCTCCTCCAGTGTGCATTATTTGAGTTATACATATTATATCATGTGTAAATTATCATTCATTCATTTGGTTAATGAGAATTCTTCCATTCTTTCTCTCCTAATTCTCTTTTCTCATATTTTTTCTACAAATTGTGTATTTCATTTTCTAGCTAGATATATTATGTGCAGGTTCAACACATTTACATGGTATCATATCCAAAAAACTTCTAGGGAAAAGACACACCAAATTATTTTTTTAGGTACCGAAAATTGAAGACAGCGAAAAAATGGAATTTCCAAAAGAATTCATTCTTACACCGTACAATTTCTTTTCATGGAAGGAGAAGATGACAATGCATCTTCGAGGTAGAGGATTATAAAGGTTATCCATGAAAACATAAACCGAACCAACATCATCCATAGAAAAATCCAAGTATCTAAATCAAATGGATGAAGCATGTGGAACTATTTTTAGTCTCATTTCTCTTGAACTCCTCTTTCACATATCCTCCTGTAAAACTACCAATGAATCTTGGACCACCATGGAAAAGATTTTTGGAAAATAGGAGAAGATGAGGGGACACATGCTTGAGGTGGAATTTCTCACTTTCAATCCAAAAACCTTCGACAATCTCCAATGTTTCTTTACTAAATATAAGGATTTGTTGTCACAACTCAAGGCTTGCAAGGGTTGATAAATCTGAGGAGAAAAAAATAGTTCTTACCATTCTCTCCAAAATTGGTACA
>SNQJ01S0196711.1:1201-15531 GCA_010110895.2 Picea sitchensis
AGTATGTGATTATGTGAGGATATTTAGACACTTAGGAGTTAGTTAAGATCTACTTGGTCTAATATGTCGTTAGGTAAAAGTGTGTTTCTTTAGTATGCATTTGTAGTTAGGAAATCTGACGGTCACGATATGTTCCCGACATATAGTGATCCGACGGTTCATACTCTCCTCGATATTAGTGACCATTGATCCATGGCTTAACACCCGATTGGTCCATGATCTCTATTTAAAGAGCATGGAGGGTCATTTGTCGATGATCGATTGTGAGAAACTCTCTTGTAAAATCTCTCTGTAATCTTTTTCTTTGCATTAATAAATTGCTCCAAGTGGCCGCATTGGCTGGGGCCATGGATGTTTCCCCATAGGGGTTTTACCACGTGAAAACATCGGTGTGTTGATCTTTGATATGGTTATGTGAGTGGTTACTGAAGGTGTTCATCCTCTGTTGGAATACCTATGTTGTTGAACAATCATTTTCATTAAACAACTTTTCCAACGAAACCAATCCTTTGGGGATGATATTATTCTTTAGTTGCACTATGTCCCTTCCATCTATGTGATTTTGAAATGGGTCATTATTACTGTGCACAACCACGCTTTCATATTCTTTGCAACAAAACTCATCATCAATGTTCACATTAGCGAACTCGTCACTCATTTGGAGAAATATCTCCACCTGTTTGTCATCCTAAAACACCTGTCAATGCGTGATATTATCAAGTACCGTTAGCCTGCATTTAAATTCGATCTCATACTTTCTATTGGGGAAAATGGGAATATTAAAAAATGAATCCAAGGTGGCCAAGGCATCCTTAATTTGATTCTTCCCCCTTCGGATCGCTGGCAAATTATACTCTGAGAATTCTTTGAGGAGTTCCAACACTAGGTTCTTGTATGCCCTCATTCTGGGGTGCTTGGACTGGTATATACCTTTCACTTGGTTTATGATGAGCTTAGAGTCTCCATGCACTGCTATCCTCTTTGCACCCAATTATTTCAAAACTCTCAGACCCAAAATCAATGCTTCATACTCTACCATGTTATTTGTACAATAAAAGGCGAGTTTGTAAGAGAAAATTTTTGAGCCTACCTTGGGAGGATTTATCCACACACCGACCCCTTCTCCTTCTTTGTTGATGGCTCTGTCAAAGCTCATGTTCCACATCTCATTCTTCATGCAGTTCCTTGGGTCTATGCACTCTTCTACTTGTCATGTGGCTTTATCCTTGATAGTTATGACAGTCGTCTGCTCTTCCCCTTCAAAGCTCAGGTCATTGTAAAATATTGAGGAGTAGATCTAAGTGTCGACAGAGTAGATAGGGTGGTTATTCAACTAGGTCTTGCTACTCACCATTTATTTGAGCAACACCTCTCTATACAACCGTATCTCTTGGCCAAAGAAAGGAATAGTGGTGTACAAGGCCTTCAACTGCGCTTGTAACATATCTGCGTGCTGCTTCGTTTCTTGGAGCTGCGACTCCAATTTGTGCAATTCTGGATTCTCGGTTAGGTTTTCATATATCTGTGCACTTCTGCTACTTAACTGTTTTCATTCCTTAGTGAGTGTTTTGATCCTTTCTACTGTGCTCTAGGAAGTCATTTCTCATTGGTCGCGCTCTTCTTTCGGAGTACTTGGTATGGTCTGAAGATCTAAGTCCATGACTCTTTGTTGAAGTTGTTGAATAACTTCAACAAGTTTCATCACTTAGCATTCTATGGGTTCTTCTGCCTTCTTCTCTAAGCAGGTCACATAGTGAAATGCTCTGTTGACTACTTCTTCAATCCCTATCTTCTTCGCTAGCAGCTGCTCTTTGTCTTTTTGGATCTTTGATCTGTCTTCTTCAAATTTTGCTTGGAGAGTGTCCTTCTCTTGTTGCGCAGCTCTACGATGTTCGATGATTTCCTCCTGTGCTTGCTTTAAGGCTTGGGTGGCATGTACTGTTTCTTCCTCTGCTTTTCAAAGGCGTACTTTGACTGTGTCAACAATCTTGTGGATTTGAACTGGTTCATCTCCCTCTTCTATTGTTGCTTCTGATAGGGGCGCAGTGGAGACTACGCAGCTATACTAAAGTGTCTGCTGCACTCCTTGGAGTTCGATCTCAATTATGTTGTACAATGTCTCTTTCTTATCTCTCTGTTTTTATGTTATCTCTTCTATAGCTTCATTCATGGCTTCTATGAGGAAACTGAAGTCATCTGGAGTGAGCGTGGTCTGCATCTTAGTTACGAGTGCTTTCGATTTCTTCCGGGAGGAAGGTTTCGGGGGTGAACCCTTCCTCTTCTTTATAATTTCTACTTCATCTTCTATTTTTTGTTCAAATTATTCTAAGTATTCGCCATCACCTCCTTGATCTGGTGTAATGGAAGTCATCCTTATAGATAGGTTGTCTATATCCTGGACTTCCTCATCCTTCTTTGTCTTCTTTGTTTTCTTTGTCTTACTGGGCCCAGGTGTATCCCGCGCAGCTTCTAGGCTGTCGATGTCGAACATTTCTGAGGGGTCTGATGAAACAAAGAGGTTCGCTAACCATTCCTTGGTGATATCCTCCAGGTCTTCTTCTGTCAACTTATAATAAGACTGAAGTTGTTCCTTTTGCTCATCAACACGCGCTGTTATATAAATGAAGTGGCGGTCCGCGCTGAACTTCATTAGGGGACGAAACCTGTGGAGGGTATTTGGGGTCATTTGAGGTTTGGACTGGATGGCGATCTTCAACTGGTTGTAGTAAGTATGGAAGACAAAATTGGATTGCCACTGCTTGTTCATATCATTTGAGTACCACAGTGTACTGAACTTCACGACTAGTAGTTCAAAGGGTTCGATGTCTAGGAAGGTTGCACCTTCAGGGCCCTGCATGCTCAGCCCTGTGATCCTATTGATCAAGGTCGGATCCACAGTGATGCGACGGTTCAACCACAGGTATCCTCTGTGGTAGCAAGACAACAACAACTTTACACATGCATTCACTTTCTGGTGTCTGCCGAAGTGCGGGATTTTCATTACGATCAACAAACTGGACTGTGCGAGGTTCATTGTCTATTGATGAGGGACAATCTTTGAATTATTTCCCTGGGTTCTGGTTAGGTACTTGTATGGGGAAATCATGCTGTAAACTTTATGATCTCCCAGGTTAAAGTCACTAAACTTCAATGCTGTAACTTTGTCTTGATCTACGTGGACGACACGTACCCCTTTCAACAGGTATGCAGTGACTAGAGTGTACTCAAAGTCCCTAGGCACACTGTCTCTGTTGATCACACTTCTCAGAGGTGGTATGTAAGAAGGTAGGATGGATGGAACCAACTTTGCACTAGCCACATCGTTTTTATTTTTGGTTCTTTGTTTTGCGCTAGCTCAAGATGTTCCTGCTTGAGGAGTCAATGGGGAGGCTTTCTCTCCTCTCGTCGATGATGCCTGTAAACTTGTAGACAATCCTCTCTTTGATATGACTCTTTCGGCTCTGAGGCTAGCGAGTACCTCTCTTACAGATTATTCAGCTACGCTAAATTCGTCGGGAATATACGCTCAGGATCAATATCTCGGGTTCTCAAGGTAACGTAGGTAATGTAATAGAGTAGAGAGGAAGAGTGGAGTAATCAATGTTCACAATTCATGTAGTCTGCGGACTCAAATTCATAATTAGCAAAAGTGTCTTTTGTGCATGGTGCGATGGAAGAAGTAAGTAACTCTATAATGGATCATTTGTAACAGATATGGGGCTTCATTAACTCTTGTCCTGCCCATTACGATGCGGTCTAACGGTCTGGTGATGAGCCATCAATGCTTTTCGATCCATTCGAAGCGGTAGTCGAATGTATATATCGACCTCCAACGACTATATTGCTTAGCCATGGTGAAGTGACCCATGTTGCTGTTTTGATATTGCGGCGAAGCTCGAATTTTGCAAAGTTTCTTTCGAAGAGGTTCCCTCTAAAACTTGCTGTAATTTTTCAATATTAGCCTTCTTCTTACTCAAATTTCTAGCCTTCTTCCCCGTGAGATTTGTCTCGGTAGTTATTTTCCCATTCTGATTCTTATTTTCCTTGGGCACAATCACTTCGCGCTGCTGAGGTCCTCTCCTAGGACTCAGGGGTAATACCTATTCTATATCTGAGACATATACTCCAATCTTCTGTGAGTCATTTAATGCTTTTGCAACTTTGACATCTGGGCTTCTAGTGTCGAATAACATCGATTTGTTCTCATGTTCTTCAATCAACTGTGCGATCCTTCTGGTCATGAAATATTTTAACTCTTGTCTCTGTTGTTCTAAGACCTTGTCTTCTTCCTTCTTTCGGGCTTGATCTCTTTCAATACAAGGTTTTCCAAGTAACATAGTAAACGGGGCATTGTCCTCAATAAATTTGATAATCTCAAAATCTTCTTCTGTCGAAGTTCCTTTGACATTCATAGATATTCGAGTGAGCCTTCCACATAAGTTTACCAGTTTTCCTTTGAATATCCCTATTTATCTTAATGAAGGGATCATAGTAGGCCTTCTTATAGCTTCCCAAGTTCTTTCTATCATAACATTCACCTGTGTTTCCTCATCCAGAACACAGTCAATGTCGAAGTCTCCTATTCTTACCTCGATGCATTCTTTTTCTTTAAAGACCTCTGATAGCCTAACATGTCGGTGGTCATTCAAGGTGTATTTCATCTATAGTAATATCTTTTCTGATTTTCTCTGGGGTTCTACTATTTCTGGATCTACCTTAGGGTTTCCTTCATTCAGATTCATTCTTTCAATCTTAGCAATCATTCTAGGGCAATCCAACACTTCACGATCCAAGGCTTTACAATAGAGGAAACTAGGTCTTCCACCAAGGCATTCCTTAGCAAGATGTCATGGTATTCTGCAACTGTAACATAGGGTTAATACTCTCTTTCTTTTAAATGAGCCCCAACCTCTTCTGTATTTCACACCAGGATCATGGTATCTAGCCTGCAAAAAATTCTTTCTAGGATCCTGCATCCATTTGTTAGTCCAAACATTCTTTCTATGCATAGGTATAACATATCTATCATTATGCTTATCATATCTAGTCACATCAAACTTTCTTTCATCTATCAATGCCCTAGTTTTCAAGCTAGGACATAATCTATCAAAAATACCTAGATCCATACTCTAGAAAAAAAAAATTCCACTTATATTACTTCTACAGAGCACAAAGCTTTCAGATCAAAGAACTTTTAACTATTCTTACCTTTATCAGAGCACTCAACTTACAAATCTTGCCTCTTTTCTGCAGATCTGACCTCTTTTCTTCAGAAACTCCCACTTTTACCTTTCTTAGAGTACCAAGCGTTCATATCTTACTTATTTTCTTCAGATCTGGCTTTCTCTTTTCAGATCAAGTAAAATACCGCGCACTAGGGCACAGATCCACGCACAGAGCTTCCATAGTTTCAGGATGAATCTTTGCAAAAACATTATTCTTCCTTAGTTCCCAGCAATCAAAATTTTAGTCCCAACAACGGAACCATTTTTTGGCACAGGGGCAGACCCAGGGTTCAACACTACAACAACGCACCAACAAAACCCTAACTACCGACCCTTTCGACAACACCTGCGAAGCAGATGAAGTCTCACCCGAGGTAGAGGTAGGGATGGTTGCAAGACTCAGGTGTCTACAATCTTAGCTGGGACACATATATGTGATTATATCACTTAGAAAGCACTTAGCATAAATCATTCATCAATATTCCACTTAGATCTACTTTTCTGACATAACAGAGCATCACAACATTCACTTAAGTCTAGGTTACTTTAGCACTTAGCAACAACAAGACAGATCAGATCTGGTAGACCAAGCACTTAGCTTATTCATACTTATCAGATCTAGCATTCATATACATCTCTAGCACTAAGCATAAGCAAGTCTATCTAATCACATCTAAGCACTTAGCAATACAAAACATCTAAGAATAAGCACTAAGCACAACACGGTATTTACGTGGTTCACCCCACCCTAGGGATACGTCCACCAAATCTTCTTCTTTATTAGCTTCAGTCAATCTGGTTACAACACAGGTCTATCAAAATCCTACTCCACATAGTACAAGAGATCTATGCACACCTCGCCAGATCCTCCTTCCTCGAGTAGATCTAGCACAGAGCCTCCTTACAATCTGTGCACTCAACACTTACAACACTTGCACTCATCTCTGCAAGTCAATCACATAGATGCTGATTTAGCACTTATCTTATATCCATCTCTGCTCTTACATCGCCTAGCTACTTATTTATACATTACAAAAGTGGGCCTAAACATGGGTGAGCCCATGGGCCAACATCCCTCCCATTACATTATCCCAAAACCCAAAAAATGACCCAAAAAGGGGGTCTAGTTTCCGCAATCTCCGCTTCGCTTTGCGCTTCATCTTCGACAGGCTGTCGAAGTCCCAAAAATGGTCAAATATGACCAAGTGTTCCTCAAAAATTGGTCAAGGGCCAACAAGACCCAAACATTTCACCTTCCTCGAGTTGAAGGAGAAAATATCCTTATTAGGCCTGGTGATGTCCAAACCTAACTCGTCCATGACCACTTTGGGCATGAGGTTGTGCGACGCGCTTGAATCTAGCATGGCGTTATGCAGATTCATGTCATGTATTTTGAGGCTGACATAGAAAGGGGGAACATCCTCAGTATCTCCTGTTTCTTCGATGCGCAAACCAAACAAAATGGTAGGGTGTTCATCCTGGACGTTCAGGGTGTCGAGAGTCTCTCCCATCTTTAACATTTTAATAATCTGATCCTAATACCCTCCTTTCTTGATGATTTCATTGAAAGGGATGGAGATTTTAATCTTGTCCATTTAGTTCTCAAAGTTAAAAGGGGGTAGAATTTTTCTACCTCCTTAGCGCATGTCTCCCGGCTTGTTTCTGGTGCTTTCCTTGGAACCTCCTCCTTTGACTTTCCCTTTTCAATCGCATCCTTGGTCGGGTTGTCTTTCTTTGGTCAGCTCATGGAAGGGGTGTTCGCCTAAGGTTCCCTTATGGGATTCATCTACTAAGGTTCCACATATGTATTTTTGTTCCTGAGGTTTTATTGCTTTTGTAACTACATGATGGAATTGTGATAACCCTTCCTGAATTCCTATGTTTCCCAGGATAGAGTGTCATCAGTTTCCAACATAATATCATCATTTTCACTAATGTATTGATCATGTTCTCCCTTCGTCAAGAACACGCGAGTGTCTGTGTCATTGCAGCAATGCATTTGATATTGGATCATCTGATCAAAATCTTCATCCACGTAATTGTTCTGGAATAAGGGCCTTATTTGTTGGTCACCCTGGTCTCTATGTTCCCTCTGCCTGATCTGTGGGACCAGACCTCTGCTAAGGTTCTGATTTCTGGGCTGGAGGTCATGTTGTTCTCAGAAAATGGTCTTATTTCTCATGGACATTCTTTCCATCATCTTCTCCATCGTCTTAATCATTAAGTCAAACTTGTCATTCGAGGGTTGAGAAGTTGATTGTTGCGCATCTCCTTGGTGTTTCTTCCCGCCTATGTTGAAGCTTTGTTTGATCTTTCCCAACGTTATCAATTTTACTTCGATTTTGATTGTGTCACTCATTATGGCATCTAAATTATCATATCTTCTCTCCCTCAGTAGCAAGGTGAAATCGTTGTCAAAAGAGTCGGTGTATCGAAGCTGCGTAGCCCTAGGAGGTGGCTGGACTTCTGTAGGGATTGAGTTGTAGACCCTCATGAAATGGGCCGAGAACTCTTGCACTGTCTCCTCTGATGCTCTCTTCATATTATTGTACTATGTCAGTAATTGCAAAGGATTATTTTTGTCTCCCCATCTAGTAATGAATGATGTTTCAAACGCGGTGAAGTTGGGGATGCTTGCTACTTGAAGGGCCTTAAACCAATTTCTAACCTCCCCTGAAAGACTCTGTGTGAACAACTACATCTTCACGTATTCATGATCCACCTCTTCTAGATCAATGAAATCGTTGAACCAATCCAAGTCCTTTTGGGAAGAGGTGTTTCCCTCGACATCATACAGCTTGATCCTCTGGTTGTAGTTCTAGGGAAAATCATGTAGTTGGGCTGGTATGGCAAGTGGGGCGAATTTAGAGGCCATTTCTCTAGGGGGGTTTGGGATTTGTGGGATGTTCTGAGTGTGGAATGTGGTAGATTCTGGGATTTTGTTTGGTATCAGAGATCTAAACCTCTGCTCGTCAAATACTATAACGTCCAAGTTGGTTTTTGATTTAGACATGAAAAAAGTTTGTTCAAACAAGGTATCCAAATGTAGGTCGTCAATGCTTTGTACATCGTCCTTGGGTAAGGACAAGTTTTTGTCTAGGTAATAGAATGGGTCTAGTGATTGCTCCCTTTCCCTGCACAGAAGTTTCTCAGGATCACACATGGGCTCTTCAAGGTTCGGGTCAAGATTGGCTCTGGTATAAATTGTCTTCGGCGCCAGGTTTTCTGATTGGTGCTACTGGTCTCTTTTACTGGAGTCGTCGGGGTAAAGGTTTCAGCCAATGTAGATGTTTGGCCCACTATTACCATTAGGGTTAAAAACTATATCTTTAGTCATTCTCCCAGGGAAAATTTATTCAATTTCATCCCCGACAACGATGCCAAAATGTTAGCGCTCTGTAAACTCAATCGATTGTGCCTTTTCAGATTCATCACTTGTCTTTGCAAAATTGTGTTCCCTTTTAGCCTCCTCTATGCACTCACTAGAGACACATGGACGTTTTCCATGGTCGGTCCACATTCCTTGAAGTGCTTTGCAATTCCTTCTTTTGAAATCCTCTATGCTTCCCACAGCTGGATGATTGTGTCTTTCACTTCCCTGAGATACCTATTGAGCCAAGTCATGTTTCCCTCTTGGCCCTATGATGTTGATGCTTCGAGGGTATTTTCTGCTAATTGACATCTCAGCTCTCTATTTTCCTGGTACAACTCAACAATGGCGAGTTTCACTTGTTTTAGTTGTTGGGACGGTTCGTGAATATCTGTGCCTTTAGTATATGGACTTCTACATCTTCTGTGGGTTTCTCGACTTGGACCTTCAACAGGTTCCAGCAGAATGGCACGCATGATTAACTCTTTGACGAATGACTTCTCACGCAGCTCGCTCGGGACTTGGGCTTCCCTGGTTTCTTTGTTCTTCCTTGGTCTGCCCCCTTTTTAGGGTATCAGATGTTGGGGGATTATGGCTTCCAATGTATTCCCTTCTTCCGCCTCTATGCGGTGAGATGTTACCTTTCCTATGGTTAGAGGGGAATCTCCCTTGGGGTCTCTGGGGATGTCGACTGTGAGTAGAAATGAATCCCAATTTTTTCCCAATCGTCGCAACTCCTCAACTATCAACAATTTTATTAATGATACATGAGATAGTTTCTTCTTCAGCTGGTTTGCTTTATCCTGGACATTGTCTCCCATTTCTTAGAGGCTTTGGTGCAAGAATAAAGGAATATTTAATGGTATTCTTCCTGTGAAATGCATCAACAATCTGATGTGATGTGGGTGTATTTTTTCAAACCTTCCTTCACAGATGAAATATTTCCTAATCGCTCTCAGGAGATTTCGAAAAGGCTCATGTAGATATCGACTTGGAATGCTCGCTTCGACTTTCTCGTTTAAACAGTCTGGTTTAATAAATTCCTCATAGCATATCATGTCCAAAGGCATGCCTTTAGACAACCTTTCACCATGTGGAGGGATCTTTGTTGTGGCTAACAGAGTTTCCTCCGTCACCTGGAATGTATTTACTGCAATGACCGCACAGAGCCTGTTGAAACTGAGCGTGAACTGTTACGCCAGTTTCATGTTGAATCCTTGGATTTTCTTATAAAATAACATGCACCTGACTTGTTGAAAAGATGCTCTGACATCCAGGTCTTCATTTACCAATGCCAAGCTTTGAGGTTCGAGCCCCACATTCCTGCCACTTCACACCCCTTTCCTTATGTTCCGGGATATTTCCATGGTGCAATGCATGTTTGTTCTGCACGCATGGTGGATTTAGAATGGACCCAAAGTAATAACCTTGATTGACCCAGATTTGTGAAACAACTGATGGAAATCGACTTCCTCATTGCAAGAAACTTAGGGCTCACGGGAAAAATTACAAACAATGCATCAAATTGGCTGGTGAATAGAATGCATGCAGAGAAACTGGCATTTATAATTGAACCGGTGAGAGATAGAATCATGACAGGGGGCACTGAATCCATGGTGACTAGAGGTTTTGAAGCACGTCGAAGATTTTTGCAACACATCCGCACGACAGGTACACTTCGGAGTGTGTAAAGTACAACTAATAAGATCTCCAGAGTATACATGATATGAGCGTTGTGATTTCTCATCCTTTCTGACTTCATAATGAGCAAATGATGGCCATTGCACCTGAAGATGTGACTCTTATTTAACAAATTTCCTCAACCTTTGGCACATAAAACCTCTTCTTCTGACAGGACCCGACGCTCTGGAAAAAGATCTTTACCACTTACACATGTTTTGATCCTGACGTCCCTTCCCGACTCCAAGGGCCAATCGACCACTTGATGACTTCGACCCATTCATTGTTCGGTACCTGACCTCACACACTTTGACACATGGACCATGAATCGACTAAGACTGACTCTAACTGAAAAAATGACGGTGCTAGGAGTAATATATATATATATATATATATAATATTATTATAAAAATATTTTATTTTAAAATTTGTAAAAAAAATTAATTAAAATATATACATATCAATGCATTGTATTCTTATGAACTCACTGGATGGTGCATGTCATAATATAGAAACCAGTGCATTTTGAGGCATCATCACACTAGTGCCCATTAATTATACAAACACACCAGTGTGAACTATTGAGAAAAAACATTGTTTCGTAAATGATGTAACATACAATAATATTTATCGTTTCAAATTTTTATAGTGCCCATTTTAAAATATGCACCTATGCTTTACGTTTAGTATATGCACTAAGAATCTAAACATAATATATGCACCTGTGCTTAGTAAAAATAATGGCATCAACATCTCACCCGCTTGGTCTTCACTTCCTTCTTCTTTTGAACTGCCAATTGTTGCAAATCAGTAGGACTTACAACCATAGCGTCAACTAACTCTTTGAGGTCATTCTCCTCTAATAGAGGAAGAATACGTTTCTTCCAAGCCTATAAGTATGTTGCCCCTTCTAACCTATTCTCAATCTTCAATGTATTCACCATATTCAAGATCTGATCTGATAACCCTCTGCAAAAATTGCCCCGATACTGATCTGTATAGTTGTTTCCTCCAAATTAGTCCTTCGATTTCCCCTGCTTGTTATTTACCTGATAATATCTATCCTCTTAGTTTCCTCCCTTTAGAGATTAGGCTCCATGTTTCCTTCAAATCCTTGGCTCTGATACCATTTTGAAATTATTCCTGAGCGAATTCAACCCTTCACATGCACTAATACCATGTTGATATTTTACCATTCTACTTAACACCTAGCAGTTAGCTCAATTAAAATCACTTTATCTACTAAAATCACAATTGAGTAATCAACTAAACATGCAATAGAAGAATAAATAAGGAAACCAAATCAAGCAGAGATAAACACCAATATTTTCGGGTAAACCATGGAAAAACCTTAGAGGGAAAACCAGTCTAATGATTCTTTTATTAAGGTCAAATCAGGGCTCCTGTAACATGGATAATGGCACACTGAGAGAATTATACACTACAGACAAACCTGGAAACACTTTTGTTGTTGTACGACCTGTTCTGGCATGTTTTCCGAGAAATCCATGGCGTTCCCTTCTGTGACCCGCGGACATCCACGACTTTCCTTTCTGCGACCCACAGATATCCATGCCTATCTAAACTATGACCCACATATATGTATGGAGAGCCCGTATGACCACTTATGTACGACGATATGCTTTCCTCTGGTCTTTATCCTTTGAAAGCCACCCGTGGATACTTCTACTCTCTCTCCTTCTTGACCTGTATGACCTCTAGATGAAATTCCTTCTCCACCTATCAAGATCTTGAATCATGATCCTTTGTGATCCAACCCTATCATCAATACTTGGATGAACTCTCTTCACCCAACCAGTGAGATCTCCTCACTCTAGTGTAATAAAAATTCCTTTTCTCCTACACTCCTCACACTAGCAAAAGTCATCCTTTTCTCCTACACTCCTCACACTAGAAAAATTCCTTCTTTTCTATTGTCAACCTTGGTCTCTCACCAAAGTGAATTCCTCTCAAAGGCTCTCACAAGTGTATCTCACACAAGTCCTGACTGTGTCGACTCCCTCAACACAAGTGTCTCGACCTTGACCTCTCGTAAAAAGTGATTTCTCCTTTACCCCAACCTTGATTTTATAATCATGAGTTATTTCTAATCTCCAAAGTGATCTACAGTTGAGATTACTTCTCACTTAAGATTTAGATTACATGTTGCATGATATGCATGTCCTTTAAATAACTCAATTATCCAGATTTTATGAGCAGAACGAAATGAATACATATTATTATTAAAAGATTCTTAACACAGAATAATAGAGATATAGTAAAATTGGTTTCTATTCAATAAGGAAATAAACTGAAACTGTAAAATGCAGTGAAAAACAAGCTTGCTAGAATGGTGGTGGCTTATCTCTGAGAAGAGATGTGATGGTTTTGCTCATTCAAAATAATATGAGTACAATGAGGCTCTCAAGGAATTTTTACAATAAGCATGAATTCCAAAATCCTATACATCCAAAAACCTAACCCTAGGAGATGAAGCACCAAAAGTCATGTGGGCCCCGTTGGGGTAAGCTAGTACATCAACCTCTCAGGGTCGTAACTTTTTCATACGATCTTTGTTTTAGGCGCACAATATCCTGTTGGAAGGGTCTATCTGAGGACTACACATGTTGTCGTCGGACTTTGACTTCATCTTTGGTTTGACTATGGCGATCCCTAAAAACATTGTTTAGGGCCTCAAAATGACCCCAGAAGTCGGGGACCCGAAAATTAGGAAAAAACTGCCAAACTAGAAAACTGCCAAAATGAACCAGTTGGAATAGGTGGGAGGCCACCAAAATACATTTGGATCAATCCTCCCCCCTTAGGAAGAAATGGTCTCCATTGCATTTAGTTTCCCCATTAGATGAGTAAATCTCTGCTGAATTTGGCCCCGGGTGAGCCACTTGCCTTGGTGCATGAGCTACCCTACTTTCACAACTCAATAAAGCTGGATCCCTTGACCTATGTGTCCACAATCCGATCACTGGATCCCTATTGCATGCAGTTGAGGTTGATCTTTGTTGGTTTCAATCATTCTTCTATCTTTGAGGTGTCCAATAATGGTGGGAAATATGGTCGAAGGAGAGCCACGTTGAACAATGGGTGAAAGCCAAGGAAAGGAGGAATGCTAAGTTCAAGAGAATTATCACCCACAACCTTGGTGATGGTGTAAGGTCCATAACAGACTGGGTGAAGCTTCCGATGGGGCCCTATAAGGCATTCTTTCTGCAAGTGCAATCAAACTTTGTCTCGCACCTTAAACTTATGTGGCACCCGGTGTTGATCATGGCATTGCTTGTACTTGGCATTGGACTTATGTAAAATATATTGAACATGTTGACAGATGTGCTGGATCCGCTCAATGAACCAGGTGGCTTTGTCAACTTCAGTTGGAGCAGGGGACGAGTTGGTCGAGGTGGCCGCAAGGGGTAGTGCAACATCCATGGGACCCAATGGTTCGAATCCCAACCCCACCTGAAAGGGGTTGTGGTCAGTTGATCTATGTAGGGATTGGTTGTAGCTATGTTGAATATAGGGAATATTGTTGGACCTCGACCAAGTTTTTGAGAACCTTGGTTATGTTTGACCATTTTTGGGACTTTGACAGGCTGGTCGAAGATGGAGCACCTAGGCGGAGTGAAGATCACGAGATATCACCTATTTTGCAGGTTTTTTGGGATTTTAGGGTTTATGTAATGGGTATGGGATGTTGGCCCATGGGTTTACCCATGCTTATGTTGGATCATGTTGTCATTGATGCCAATGGTTTGATTGATTGATGTCATTTATTGATGTCAAGTGATTGATTTATGTCAAAGGATAGATTGAATGATGATTGATGTAATATAATATGTATTGTCCTTGATGAGAATGCATAGATGAAGATGTATCAATGAGTTGTCATTGATACATGATGAAGATGGATCGAAGTGGTTCCATTGGTATATGATGCATTGTTGGAAAAATGTATAGATGACTCATTATTGTCTTATCATGATTGATAAGGTGTACAAATGGATGAACTCCAAAGTGGTCCCCTTATGGTGAAATCCCTC
>SNQJ01S0196711.1:15541-28727 GCA_010110895.2 Picea sitchensis
TCTAAGTGTGGTAGGTGTGTCCAACAACTTAGGCCCCTTTTTGTAATGTATAAATAAGTAGCTAGGTGATGTAAGTTGTGGTGCTAGAAGTGATGGGCTTTGTTATCACTGAAATTTCGTCCGCAAATGGTTACAAGAATTCAACATCGTCAAACAGTTATGAGGTCATCCATGGACCTGAATTAACACAAAAGCATTCCCAAAGGGTCCAAAACTATACAAATAGTGAAAAAATTGAAGGGCGCTATGAAGACACTGGGCGCACGCGCACATGCGCAAAACAAAAACGCAAGATTCACGCACATGCGCACGATGCACGACTGTTGTCGCAAAAATCTGTGCACCTGAGAAACGATGCATTTATGAGAGTGGTCAGCCTCCCACCCACTTCTGGTTCAGCTTCCAAGTTGATTTGACACTCAAATATGGACTGGATTCGACTGGGTGGCTGGTCAAAGACCTAGAAATTCCCTAATTAGCCTCTTTACACACTTCAAACTAGTTGGAAAATAACTCAAAGGAATGCTATAAAAAGGCCATGGATACACTTATTTTTTCAAGGAATTCAAAGCAAAGTTATGTTGCCATTATTCTCTTGATGACTCTTCTATCCTTGCCAAGAGTATACTTGCATCATTGCATTGGGAAATCCATCTCACCCCTTGAGTGGATTAGCAAAGAATTCTTTCACCATTTTCATTTTCTTTTTCAAAGTTGTAATAAGAGCTTATTTGTGGGGGTCCAAGAGCCCTCCCTTGGAGGAAGAAGGGACTCATAGTCCCCTTGCTTCTCGGTGTTTTCTTTCACTAATATCAACCTTATCATTGGTGACATGGGTCTCATTGTTTCTTTTGTCCTTATTTCCCTATGTTTATAAATTTAGTTGTTGTTTTATTTCTTAGTTTAATTCTTCGTTATTGTTTTATATTTCTTTTTCTAACCCTTTTCCTTGCAGCTGTCCTACTTAGCAAACCAAACTGATCTTGCAAGCACCTCTATTTTGCTCACTAAGGTGATCAAAGAGGTGCAACAGATTAGTGAATCCACTGGGGACCCATTCCACACCAGAATCCTATTCCACACCAAGGTGTGATAAATACCCAACAGGACACACAACATCCCCCACCTCAAGTGGGACAGTACCTCAACCCCAACAATCTAGAAGATCGCACAATCCTCCTCACTAGTGAGGAAGCAATCCTTCTGAAAACACGTAATTGTCAGTATCATGCACCCCCTGAGTCTCCTCCCATCCCACCAGAGACAAACCCTTCACCGACGGGACCCCCGTTGGTGATCCCTTTCCCTAACACAGAGCCACCTCTTCGCATCCCTCACATCCCATTACGCAGGAATGTCCATAACCCATAGGCTAGGGCTGCTCATAATTATAGTTTGGTTGATGACTTAGCACAATCCCCAGCTTCCATGTTAGTCTTAGAAGTCCTTCATACTTGTCCCACTCAGCGGAAATCATTACTTTTTTCCTTGGGGGCAGTCGACCCCACAAATACTTGACTCATTACATTTGTTCTCGACAATGGAGAACCTCGCCTTTCCGCCTTGATCGCTTTTCAAATCCCAGAAAAAATATGAAACATCACAGTTCATCGGTGTATCATCGATGAAGTTGCATCTACATGCATTATGTCCAAATCTGTATGGAAGAAACTTGGTTCCCCCGAAATCATACCCTCTGCCATCACCTTACGAGCTTATGATGGATGACCATCATCTTCTGAAGGGCTCTTCCAAAATGTCCCCATAGAACTCGGGGGCAAGACTATTCTCATCGACATTGAAGTTATCGACGCCCCACTCGATTATAATATCCTATTCGGTTATAGCTACATGTATGCTATGAAGGCAGTTTCCTCTTCCGTCTTTCGAACAATGATGTTCCCCCACAATGGGAAGATTGTTACCATTGACCAAGTCTCACATTACGAGCCTAAACCCTCTGCCAACATCGATAACATTCTTCCTCTCATCCACACAAGTCATGACGCATACCCACTCGTCGAAATGGGTCCTGACATTTTTAAAGATCCATCATTGTTAGGAACTTACCATGGAGCACCACCGCTCCTTCATCCTTCCAATCAAGTATGTGTTGTATCATCTAACGAAACTAACACAGAGGATACCCTTCCTCCTAGGGAGGCTTCTATCATATCTGATGTCCCACTCATCGTAGAACTTCCCCCTCACGAGCCTCCTGCAAACTCATCGACCCCGCCAGTCCACGATTCCACCCCTTCCCAAGGACATATCCTAGTTTGGGAGATAGTTCCCCAAGCCATCACTCAAATCCCCTTCTTTTACCCTCCACCAGGCATCGAAGCTTTCCAGGTATCCGCAATGCTTACCCTGCCTAATATGGTGTTAGCAATTCCAGTTTGGTATTTACATCCACCCGAGATGGTCCCTCGACCATCCCTTCCTCCCCAAACAGAAGGAATCCCAATGACGATTCCCATACTTACTCCCACCATACCTACCCCCCTGCCACAGCTGGGGGAAGGAGAAAGAGGAAGGAGCCCACAACTCCACTTCCTCCGTGCGTCCAACCCCCTTGCGCACTATGTGAGAAAGATGGACACCAAACCAACAACTGCCCATCTCTACCAGAGTTACGAAATTTGATTCCACTCAATCAAACTCCCTCAACACTCGCCACTATAGCCAGTACTGTCGCTACCAGCCCCCATTCAAGTAGTAAAGGGTTGTGAACCAAATTCGCTTGCACTATATGTTCAAAATATTTCCATTATACCCACCATTGCCCAACACTGCCATGCTTTCGGCATACATTAGCCATAGTACATCAAAGCTTCCAGAGCAAGCCCATTTTAGCTACGTCATCCTTACCAACAATCAATGACATTCGTTATGTCACAACTTCAGTCAATGAACTTATGAGATGCCCTTGCTCTCTATGTGAATCATTATATCATTTTACATACTAGTGTCCTATGATCATTGAATACAGGCAACGCCAATTGACCCTACTTCACAGACCCACATAATCGATAGTTGACCTTACCTCATCACTAGAGGTTCTTCATGTCATTTCCTCCAAACCCGAGGCCCTTCCAATGCCTCCATGGTTCTTGGATGACTTATCTGAGGATTCATCCCCCAATCCCCCCAACTCTCCCGCTCATTTCCCTATAGAAATTTTACACCCCACTACCACAAGTACTCCTCAGTACTTTGACATTTGATTTATGTCGAGCAAACCCTCGAAATTTCCTTGCATCGTTCCCCCTACTTCTTCATCCACAGGGGGCAGCCACATGACAACAGTCACTGATATAACTCTTCACGACCCCTTGTATTCCCACCAATTCCATTGTGACGAGGAAATACTAGAAGAGTTAAACAACCCTAACTACCCATGGGATGCGCTACACCACTGCACACTCTTCTTTCCACAGGAAGCCTCCACGCCTCCTAACCAACACCCCATCTACGCGGTCGAAACCAAGGATTTTATCCCATCAGAGCCTATCGACTGGTTCAAAAACCCCATTCCTGCCCCTGATTCTTTTGAAGAAGGCAATATGGACAACATTTCCCTGACCCTTAAAATCAACATTTCCATCAAAAATGGCGTCGTCGAGGAAATCACCATTGGAGCTGCTTGCACTCCTCAAGAAATCACCGCCTATAAAGCCCTCTTCCAGGAATATCGAGATATCTTTGCCTGGTCATACACATAAATGCCTGGCCTCGATCCCTCCATCGTCGAACATCGCATCGACACCTGTCCCGACATTACACCAGTTCGTCAAAAACAACGACCGCTACACCCATCCAAAGCAGTGGCCATCAAAGCCGAAATTGACAAATTATGCGCTTTCGGGTTCATCTACCCCATCGCCTATACATCATGGGTTTCCAACCCTGTACCCATTAATAAAAAACAAGGCACTATCCGCGTCTGCATGGACTTTCGTGATCTCAATCACTCATGTCCCAAAGAAAACTTTCCAATGCCTTTCATTGATCAAATTATCGATGATTGTGCAGGCCACGAGGCTCTATCCTTCATGGATGGTTTCTCTGGTTATAATAAAATTCAAATTCACCTAGTCGATCAATACAAAATCGCATTCACTACCCCTTGGGGTAATTTTTCATATCGTGTCATGCCTTTTGTCTTAAATAATGTTGGCGCAACTTTCCAATGGGCTATGACATGCATTTTTCACGATCTGGATCATATCATCCTCGCATACTTGGACGACCTCACAGCTTGATCCAAGAAACGCACCCAACATCTTGATGATTTACGGATCATCTTCCAATGGTGTCGTCAGTACAACATCTGCTTGAATCCCCTCAAGTGCGTGTTCTGTGTCACCACGGGGCGCTTCCTTAGGTTCATCGTTTCTCAAAGCGGTATTACCATGGACCCCCTCAAAGTCCAAGCTATCACCAAAATTCCACCTCCATGGAATTTACGTCAACTCTAGAGCCTACAAGGCAAGACTAACTTTCTACGATGATTTGTCCCAAACTACGCCATTCGCACACATGGTTTCCTTCGCTTACTACGTCACGACATCCCATTTCACTGGGATGAACATGCCCAATAGTCATTTGATGATCTTAAAACAACACTCTCCAATGACCCTTTAATTAGTGCACCTGACTACAATTGCGAGTATATCCTCTATGTATCAGCATCAACTGTTTCAGTAGTAGGAGTTCTCATTCATCTCGGTGATGACAATTGTGAGCATGTCATTTATTACGTTAGTAAAAACCTCTCAGGGCCACCCTTGAAGTATAAACACGAAGAGAAACTAGCTCTTGCAGTCGTCCTCACAGTCCAGAAACTGTGTCACTACATTCTGCTTCGCACAACTAAGGTTGTAGCAGATTCCAACCTTATGCAATACTTGCTCAGTCGTCAGCAAATTAATGACAAATTTGCTCGATGGATCGTTATCCTTCAAGAGTACGATCTTGAATTATCAACACCCAAGAGAAAGAAAGCCCTCGTTCTCGCTGAACTTGTCACGACCCTCCCCTCTGACACAACCAGTGCCCCCATCAATACCGACTTTCCTGACAAACACCTCTTTTACATCACTTCAGATGATCCTTGGTACGACAACCTCCTCATCTACCTCCGAACTCAAAAGTTAGGTAACCACCTCTCACGAGATGATCATCGTCGTATTCGCCACCAGGACCCCTGCTACCTCCTCATCGAAGACATCTTATACCGGTGAGGGGTTGACACCATTCTTCGTCGATACCTGACCATTGACGAGGCCAATAGAGTCTTGAACGACTGCCACAATGACGCATGTGGGGGCCATCTTTCAGGAATATCCACTGCTCAGAAGATTATCTGAGTAGGTTACTTTTGGCCTACCTTGTTTCACGATTGCATTCACGCCGTGAAATGATGCGAGAAGTGTCAGCTTTACGCCAACAAAGCCCGAGCACCACCTGCTCTTCTTCATCCAGTCATTACTGCCATCCCTTTTTGTAAATGGGGCATTGACTTCATGACTTGTAATCCCCATCCAGCAATGGACACAAATACATTGTTGTCGCAGTTGATTACTTCACCAAATGGGTTGAAGCTATGCCCACCTTCAACAATACCACTGACACCGCAACACATTTTTTCTTTAACCACATCATATCTCGCTTTGAAGTACCACTTCAACTTGTTTCCGATCACGGGAAACACTTCGAGAATGAGATTTTTGTCGAAATATCATCTCGGTTAAGATTCTCCCACGAGTTTGCCTCACCATATTACCCTTAGTCTAACGGACAGGTCGAAGCAGTTAACAAGGTCCTCAAGACCATGTTATAGCACACGGTCAATAAACATAAGACCAATTGGCATCATATATTATTTTCCGTGCTATGAGCTTACCGTAAGGCTGTGAAAACAACTACCGGTTTCATGCCATTTCATCTCGTCCATGGGGTTGAGGCCACTCTTCCCATCGAGTGAAAAATTCCCACCTTACGCACCGCAATTGAGCTATTACCCGACACTACTCCAATGGAGCAGCGCTTGTTGAACTTAGAGTCCCTGGATGAATATCGTCGATCTTCATTCCAGAACAATGAGGCAGCTAAAAAATGATCAAAGGCTACCTTTGATCGACATGTCAACCTTCGCTCATTTTGCGAAGGCGACCTCATCCTTTCTTACGATATCACTCATGATACCTTTGGCCATGGAAAATTCGAGTCACTATGGCATGGCCCATACATTATCCAACATTGGCTCACCAAAGGTGCATACATCCTAGCCTCTCCCGAAGGCCTCTCTCTCAAAGAACCCGTTAACGGGTTATACTTAAAGAAATTTTATGCTTAAACATAGTCATTCTACTTTAGGTTATTTCTTTTATAGTGTTTTTAATCTTTTTTTCCATCCCTCATGTTTAAACTATCATTTGTGCTATTAACAGATGCTTCCTCCACTGGACTACCACATCGGTTACGCCGACGGCGCCAGCTGTTGGACACAAAATATCTCTTCGACCGCTTGGGCTCTCTACACCCCCTCACATGAAATGCTCCATTCGAGCGGGGCATATGTTTGGGTTCAACGATCAACAACCAAGCCGAATACACTGTCGTCATTGGCCTCCTGGCTGATGCCCAACATCATCATATTCGTCACCTTAGCGTCTTTCTCGACTCTCAACTAGTCATTCTCCAGCTCAACAATGTGTACCGCGTACGCGATCCTTGCCTCTTTCGCAAATACCTACAGGTTAGACTTTTATCTCGACATTTTTATTCCATTACATTTACACATATTCCAAGACAATTGAATCAAATTACAGATAACCTAGCTAATATTGTGTTAGACTGGCACATATCACATCAAACTACCTCTACACATACATAAAACATATCAACAACCTGTCACAACATATATAGATTAGACATCATCAACACATTAACAAAACACATGTAAACACCACATAGATCTCAAATTGTATACTCATGTATATATAATGGTCCACAGTGCCATCCAAATGTTTACATACAAAAATAAAAGTATCCGTAGGCAGTGAAGCAGCTCGGTACAAAATGGGCTCACCATCCTATATACAAAATTACAACAATACATAGAGCACCACTCAAGGTGCCTCTAGAGAACCACCTCCTGCCCCTCCCTCAAGCGATGGTCCCCCACCCACTACTGGTCCCTCCTGCCCCAGAGGTAGTCATCCAGTCATCGTAGCACCAACTACTGCTGCCCGTCGTACCATGGCCCGCCATGGCGGCGGAATCCCCACACACTGCTCCAGGATGCCCTCATCCTGGATGTGAGACCACATGCCCTCAGGCACACCCTGTAACACCGCCTCCAGGCGATGGTGTATGTCCTCAAAATCTACTCCGACATCCACCGGAGGAGCATGTGATGGCCCAACACCAGGGTCATCAAACCGACGTCTCCTCGCTACTCTCTCAAGATCAATTGGTCTTTTCGCGGCATCCTCATGCCGATGTCTATCTCCAACCCATGGTCCTCCCTGCAGCGGTCTCTCCGGCTCCTGACGAGCCGACGCTCTCCGCAACTCCACCTCGTGCCCGCAAGGTGCCACATCTGCACATACAAACAAACAACATATAGTATCAACATCTATATCATATACATATGTCATGCTATCTCAAAAAACATATATATCAACATCATCAACATACCTCGACGGTCAAACACCTCCCCTGGAGGTAACACCATGTCCGGATCCTCCAGGAAGTCAACCCCAGCATAGGGAAATTGCAATATCACCTGTAGCATCTGCCTCCACACCTGCGCCTCCTCAGCAGTAAAGAAGTGGCCACCCTTGCCACCACCATGGCAAAGAAAAATAGTCGACCATCGCTTTAGTTGTGGCTCTCGTGTCCTAGGCGCACCCAATAAAATCCCAGGGCGCAACATCGACACCCTCTCCAAAAACCAGGCCACTAGGATGGACCTGAAGGCAAACTCTCCTGTATCCATGGACCGACAGTGGTCCAGCTACCCTACCATCCTAGCATGCAGCGTAAGCCTCCAAGCAAAGTGCTCACCAGCCAACACCCTCTCCATCACACACACCTGACCACCACTGATCCGCTATGTTGCCAGAGACCCATAAACTCTCACAATCATCGCTGCTATACAACGATGTGCTAGGGCATCCATCGCCCCAATTCTCACAACAGTTCCAGATATAAAGTTCACCCCCGAACAGTGCCTCCGGCCAACTGTCGCTAGCGACACATCCCTCGATAAGACCGGCTCCGCCGGTAGGGGCGTTCCCCGAAACGGGAGCCCAGTCAAAAAGTATACATCCTCCACCACAGTGAAGGCAATCTGCTCTCCCCGCACTATGAAACAATGCAGGTCCAGACTCCACATATGGATAAGGAACTACAGGAGATACTCCTGCGCCCGTATCAATGGGCACTCAAAGAAATTCAGCAGCCCACAGGATACCAAAGTTGCATGTACCCTTGGCTCCTCAATAGCCACGATGTCTCTCATTTGGGACCAATCTCGCTCTCGCCAACCAACCGACATCGTGCAATGATCACCTGCAACCACATAGAACAATCCTAAGTCAGCCAAATGGACCATAAACAACATTAAAAAGATAAGTTTTACACCCGTCAACCTTGCCTCCAAGGCACGGCTATTTAAACCCACATGCATGCACACGTGTGCGCCTATTCACTCCACAGGTGCCCACGTATGTGCACCTATTCACTACACAGGCGCACACTCAAATGCACCTATCCATCCTTCAGGCGTGCACACGTGCGTGCCTACTCAACTTATAGGCACGCTTTTCCAATACACAACCGCGCACACATGCGCAGCTGTGCAGCCAATAGGCGCACATATAGTGCATGCCCTTGTCCCCCTTATAGGTGCCTCCATGCACACCTATCCAGTGGGCAGGTGCACACATGTGCGCGGCTTCTTTCGGATTGCCCGTGCACATGGGGGACCACACTCATAAAACCTCATGTATGACCCTCTGTACAACCCCTGCCCAAAAAAGGAAATCCTAATTCTATGCAGGATGATCAGACCACTAACCTAAATCTCGTTGGTCCTCGATCGAATGCGTCGTCCTCCAAGAATCTCCAAATCTCCTTTGACTACTTCTCGTTCAGTCACTATGGCAGCAAGCATAAATGAGGTGGCAAGGTGGGCCCTACAACTATATATAGGCCTTTTCGCCAAACTTACACTCACTATTCTGGGAGCTCAGGGTGTCCATTTCTCGATCCGTCTTCAGCCACGGGATCAACATCCCGTCATCTACATCACAACAATCCCTAGGACTCTTTTCATCCTGAGCCCCTGGGACACCATTTTTTCATACCCCGACCAGGTACGCATGCGCATATTCAAAATTATCAAATACATGCTCATATATTCGATTCTCTTCAGATATTGTTCATGTCGTGTATTTGATTTTCGTGTGTGCAGGTACTTGGTCATCATACATCACCACAACCCCTTCAGGTATATACTCAGCACTGGCATGTAGTCATTTCCTCTGAATCTCACTTACATCTCCAGTCACATCCTCTGACATTTGCCTCTAGGATCCCCATTTCCGGCTCTGCAGTACCAACACCTCCATTTGTATCTTCGGTACTGTCACCCGGTAGCACTCTTACCCACATGAGTTGTCCCATTCATAGCACCCTTTTGTGCCTTTGACACTCATGAATTTTTTCAAAACCCTTTAGGGATGGAAGTCCCGATAGTCTTACATTATGTCGCGAATCAACCACATACTCCTTCTCCTCATTTTGCTATCTTTCCCAATGGACTCCTAGATTATTTCTTCACGGTTCTATTTTTGGAATGCACCTCCGTAGTATCATGAACCCTCCATTTCATCCACAATTAGTTTGCCCATCTGCAAATTTCCCTTCATTTCACTTACCTCATACAAAAACCCACCCATGGGGCTCCCACCCTCCACCAGTTCTCCGAGAAAATTGTGCCCTACCCGGGCCAACCATATTACACCGGGGCACCCATTTCTATATTTGTACACTTATCCCCAATTATTCTTTATTTATTGTACAAACGCCTTTGTTTCCAACAATTACATTACCTTTTTGTCATCACCTTTGGTGACCTTCTTCCCTTGTTGGAAAAATGCAACCCATGTCACCCTTGGTTGGGGCACTACTTATCATATACCCTTGATGACATTGTCCATATATTCAGAGTACCCCATAGGCCACTTACCTCTGCCCTCTGAGTTTATTCACTTTTTCCCGCCTCTAGCACAACTTATCCCCTATCTTGCTGTCCCCTTGACACTCAACCTCGTTGAACGGTTGTGGCCACTTTTATCTCACATATACCCCAACCAAGGGCAGTCTTGAGTCTTCCTACATCTTGACTTCGTCCATGTACCTCCTCACCTCACCTAGTAGATTTCATGAATCCATTTGCTTCTGGGAGTCACGTCCCCCTTTTTGTTGACATCAACACAGTTTTCCAGAAGGGCGACAGTATCTTGATTCTCATTACCCATCCAATGAGAGATCTCGGACAACACAGGGAGAACCACAATCACTCCCTGCTATCGTTGACCCCCATAACATTCGACGTCAACACTTTCTCATGTTACGATGGGTCTTACTTTATGACTATTGGAGTTAGTTCTTTTACTTGTCGAAGACCTCTGAACTTGGCTGGGCTATCAATGCCTACAGAATCCGTGATACTTCTTACAGATGTCACTGCCTACTATTCAGAGTATGTTCCTCTGCAAAATTGTCTTCTGCCTTTATCAAAACCACCCCCAAGGGCTCTACAGTTGTCTACATAAACACTTCATTCCTCTTTATTGAGTTACATGACACGAGCATGGGGCATGCCCACCTCGTTTGTACATAGTTTATTTTTTACACACCTCATGGAAGGTTGGGTTCTACAGGTTCCCTTCTCCCTCCAACGTGGCACTCTTGACAATCCCACTATTTCTCTCTCTTACAATAGCACTCTCATTAGAAGAAACATTGATGGATTTCGGCTATACGTATGCTCCTAACCTCATCCATCAGGGGGCATCTGTTATCACTGAAATTTCGTCCGCAAATGGTTACAAGAATTCAGCGTCATCAAACAATTATGAGGTCATACATGGACCTGAATTAACAAAAAATCATTCCTAAAGGGTAAAAAACTATACAAATAGTGAAAAAATTGAATGGCTCTATGAAGACACTGGGCGCGCGCTCACATGCGCGAAACAAAAACGCAAGATTCATGCACATGTGCACAATGCGCGATTGTTGTCGCAAAAAGCAGCGCACCTGAGAAACGATGTATTTATGAGAGTGTTTGGCCTCCCACCCACTTCTGGTTCAGATTCCAAGTTGATTTGACACTCAAATCTAGACTGGATTCGACTGGGTGGCTGGTCAAAGACCTAGAAATGCTCTAATTAGCCTCTTTACACACTACAAACTAGTTGGAAAATAACTCAAAGGAATGCTATAAAAAGGCCATGGATACACTTCATTTTTCAAGGAATTCAAAGCAAAGTTATGCTGCCATTATTCTCTTGAGGACTCTTCTATCCTTGCCAAGAGTATACTTGCATCATTGCATTGGGCAATCCATCTCACCCCTTGAGTGGATTAACAAATAATTCTTTCACCATTTTCATTTTCTTTTTCAAAGTTGTAAGAAGAGCTTATTTGTGGGGGTCCAAGAGCCCTCCCTTGGAGGAAGAAGGGACTCATAGTCCCCTTGCCTCTCAGTGTTTTCTTTCACTAATATCAGCCTTATAATTGGTGAAATGGGTATCATTATTTCTTTTGTCCTTATGTCCCTATGTTTATAAATTTAGTTGTTGTTTTATTTCTTAGTTTAATTCTTAGTTATTGTTTTATATTTCTTTTTCTAACCCTTTTCCTTGTAGCTGTCCTGCTTAGCAAACCCAACTAAGCTTGAAAGCACCTCTATTTTTATCACTAAGGTGACGAAAGAGGCACAACAGGCTTAGTGCATTATTAGAGTATGTTAAGACTTGCAGAGCTAAGTGTAAGTGATTGTAAGTACTTTGTGCACATACTGTGTAAGGCTTTGTGATTTGACCTAATTTGAGGGAGGAGGATCTGGCGAGGTGCATGCAGATCTACTGTCCCTTGCGGAGTTGGCTCTGTGGCCGAGTGCTTGTAAGAAGATTGAAGAGAATAATAGAGAAGAAGAAGAGTTTGTGGACATAGCCCCACACTGGGGTGAACCACGTATATCCTGTGTTTATGTGCTTTGTGCAATGTTATTTATGTTGTTTATGTATTTATTTTCTTAATATTGATGCATGATAGGTAGATCCATTGATGCTTCATGCTTAGTATATGAATGAATGTTAGATCTTCTCTAGTGTTATGTGCTTAAATCTTGATTACTACTACGTTGATCTATAATAAGGGTTTAACCTGCGATGTGTATAAGGGTTAAAGACTAATGAATGTTATTGGTTAAGTGCTATGTTAAGTATTGTGATCAAAGATCTGTGTCCCAACTAGGTTGTAGACACTTGAGTCCTGCAACCCCCCCTACCTCTACATCGGGTGAGACTTCATCTACTTCGTAGGTGTTTTCGAAAGAGACAATAGTTAGGGTTTTGTTGGTGCGTTGTTGAAGTGTTGAACCTTGGGTCTGCCCCTGTGCCAACAAATGGTTCCATTGTCAGGACCTGAAACTGTGATCATTGGGAAATGAAGAAAAGAGAAAATCTCTGTGCGTAGATCTGTTGTTGTAGTGCGCAGTAATCTACTTGACTTGTGAAGATCTATGGTAAGAAAGGAACCCCATCCAAAGAAAAGAGGTAATATCTTAAAACTTTGTGCTTTGTTAAATGTAAGATAAGAGAAAATTTTTTCTTCAAAAGTATGAATCTAGGTATGTTTGATAGATTTTGTCCTATTCTGAAAACTAGGGCACAGGTAGAAGAGAAAATATTTGATCTAAATAAATTTGATAGAGATAGTGAAAGATATGTTATTCCTATGCATAGAAAGAATTTTTGGACTAATAAGTGGATGCAGGAAGCTAGAAAGAATTTTTGTAAATTGTAGGTTGATCTAAAAATAGAAGACTAACTTGTTATGCTATGCAAGTACCCTCTACCTCATAAAATAAATCTTAACA
>SNQJ01S0196713.1:4844-17371 GCA_010110895.2 Picea sitchensis
TTGGTCTAGCCTCTGGTCACTGCTGGACACTAAGCTCACCAAATTCACGGTCTTCCACACCCAGACAGATGGCCAAACCAAGGTTGTAAATCGAATGATTGTGCACATCCTTCGCATGTATAATTCAAAGCACCCTCGCACATGGGATGAGAGCCTTCCCTATGTCCAACATATCTATAACCAATCCTTACATAGCTTAACTAGCCACAACCCCTTTCAAGTGGGGTTTGGATTCCAACCATTGGGTCCCATAGATATTTCACTTCCCCTTGCGGTCACCTCGACTGACTGATGCCCTGCTCCAACTGAAGCTGACAAAGCCACCCGGTTTATTGAGTAGATCCATCAAATCCATCAACAGGTTTAGGATATCCTACAGAAGTCCAATGACAAGTACAAACAACTCCATGATCAACATCGGGTGCCTCATAAGTTTCAGGTGGGTGACAAAGTTTTGTTGCACTTGCAGAAAGAATTCCTTATAGGACCCCATCGGAAGCTTCGCCCAATCCATTATGGACCGTACACTATCACCAAGGTCATGGGGGATAATGATTTTGAGCTCAACATTTCTCCTTTCCTTGGCCTACGCCCAATGTTCAATGTGGATCTCCTTCGCCCTTATTTCCCACCATTATTGGACACCTCAGAAGTAGCAGAATATCTGACACCAACAGAGCTCAACTCCAAATGCATAAAACATGAATCTAATGATCATAATTTGGACAGATAGACCAAGGTCACTTGACAACAAAGGATCCAGCCTTATCGAGTCGTCAAAGCAGGGCAACTTCTACACCAAGGCAAGTGGCTCACCCTGGGCCAAATTCAGCAGAAATGTCCTCATCTAATGGGGGACCTGAATGCAATGGATACCATTTCTTCCTAAGGAGGGAAGATTGATCCAGATGGATATAGGTGGCCACCCACCTTTTCAAACTGGTTGAAAACAGTTTTCTGACAATTTTGGCAATTTACTACTTTTAGCAGTTTTAACTTCTGGGGCCATTTTGAGGGCCTAAATGAAGGTTTTTCAGTACTGAGCTCCTCAATTATAATCAAAGGAATTATTGATCCCAAAAAATTAATCTCCTCAACGATATATTTCCAATGAGCTATCACACGCCTAAAACGGAGATCGTATGAAAAAGTTACGACCCCGAGAAGTTGATGTACTAACTTACCCAAATGGGGCCCACATGACTTTTGACGCTTCATCTCCTAGGGTTAGGTTTTTGGATGTGTAAGGCTTTTGGCATTCTTTCTTATTGTAAAATGGCCTTCAGAGCCTCATTGTAACCTTCTTCTGGCGAATGCGCGCTGCCGTCACATCTCTTCTCAGAGATAAGCCACCACAATTCCAGCAAGCTTGTTTCCGCTACATTTTACAGTTTCATCTTATTTCGTTATTGAATAGAAAACCAGTTTTGTTGTATCTCTGTTATTTTGTGTTAAGCACCTGTTAATAATCTATACTCATTTCATTCTGCTCATAAAATCCGGATCACTACCGTCCCTTTCGGCAACACCTACGAAGCAGATGAAGTCTCACCCGAGGTAGAGGCAGGGGTGGTTGCAAGAATCAGGTGTCTGCAACCTTAGAAAGGACACAAATTTGTGATTATACAACTTACTAGAACACTTATCACAGTTAGTTCCTCAAGATACATTCAATAACCACTTCGCTTATATGATAGATCTTCGCAACATTCACACTAATCTATAGTATTCAAACATTTAGAAATAGTAAGCTAGATCAAATCCAGTAGATTTTCACTAAGAATCTTCATACACGTCATATCTAACATTCATACACATCTAGGAGCACAAAGAATAATCATATCTTCCTACAAATATGAAATCACTTAGCAGAAGAAGAAGTAAACACATTGAATCAAAGCACAAAGCATCACACACAGATTTACATGCTTCACCCCCACCCTGGGGCTACGCCCACCAACTCTTCTTATTTATTATCTCGGTTAAGAAGTTACAACAAAGAGCCTCAACAATACTCACTCCACACAGGACAGAAGATTTGCACAGCTCGCTAGATCCTTCTTCCTTGCACTTCAACACAAACCCTTTGACAACCTCCTACAACAACTTGCACTTATCTTTGCAAGTCTCTTACAATCATGCACAAAACATTTACAATCCACATCCAATCACACAAATCTAATTACTAGCATTAAGCCATTGACTCTCTTCTACCTTTCCTAGAAATCTATTTATACATACAAAAGTGGTCCTAAGCATGGGTAAACCCACAGACCGACATCCCTTTCCCATTACATTAACCCAAACCCTAAAAAGGGGACCAAAAGTGGACAGATATCTCATGATCTCTGCTTCGTCTTGAGCGCTTCCTTTGATAGGGCGTCAAAGTCCCCAAAATGGTCAAATATGACCAAGTATCTCCCACAACTTGGTCAAGGGTCAACAGGCCCCCAACACTCACATGTGACTCATCCCGAGTCACTCAGGTGTAATCAATTCTGCTTCGAATGCCTCGATATTGGCTCGAGAAGCTTCGACCTACTGCATTTCAACTTCTTCTTGCTCGGCGAAACCCTCGATGAGTGCAACATTCACCGGCCCTTCTAGGTGTTTCTTTGCTAAATTCACGACCTATTCCAGCTATGTTCCTTGGCTCTCGATCTCTATAAATAGCTAACATGCCTTATCCTGCAAAGGTTGAAGTTGTTGAGTTACTTCCATTACCTTGCTCTGGATTATATGGATCTGCTGCTGTGCTATGCGCTGCTTGGAATACCATTTCATTTTCTCTATGGGTGATAGGGCCTTCAGATGCACCTGTAACTTTTCAGATTCATGCTTTGCCTCTTGGAGTTGCGACTCCAATTTGTGCAATTCAGGATTCTTGGTTAGGTTCTCATGTATTTGTGCACTACTGCTACTTAATTTTTTGCATTCCTCAGTGAGTTCTTTAATCCTTTCTACTGTGCTCCGGGAAGTCATTTCTCGTTGGTCGTGCTCTTCTTGCGGGGTACTTGGTATGGTTTGAAGATCTAATTCTATGACTCTTTGTTGAATTTGCTGAATAACTTCAACAAGCTTCAACACTTGGCATTCTAAGGGTTCTTTTGATTTCTGCTCTAAGACAGTCAAAGAGAAAAATGCTCTATTGACTGCTTCTTTGATCCCGATCTGCTTTACGAGTAGCTGCTCCTTTTCTTTTTGGATCTTCGCTCTGCCTTCTTATAATATTTCTTGGAGAGCATCCGTCTCTTGTTGCGCAGCTTGGCGCTGCTCAATGATTTCCTCCTGTGCTTTCTTTAAGGATTGGGTGGCCTCCGTGGTTTCTTCCTGTGTTTTTCGAAGGCGTTCTTCGACTGTGGCAACAATCTTGTGGAGTTAAACTGGTTCATCTCCCTCCTATGTTGTTCCTTATGGTAGGGGTGTAGTGGAGACTGTGCGACTAGACCAAAGTGCCTGCTACACTCCTTGGAGATCTCTCTCAATTCGGTTGAACATTGCTTCTTTCTTGGCTTCCTTATTTTCTGATATTTCTTCTATAGCCTCATTCAAAGTGGCGAGGAGGAAACTGAAGTCATTTGGGGTGAGTGTGATCTTCATCTTGGTCACAGAGGTTCTAGGTTTCTTTTAGGAGGAAGGTTTCAGAGGTGAAACCTTCCTTTTCTTAGACGATTCCTCTTCATCTTTTGGCCTCTGTTCGACTTCTTCATCAGTACCATCTTGCTCGGGTGTAATGGATATGTTCCATACATATATGTTGTCTATATCCTGTATTTCATCATCCTTCTTCATCTTCATTGTTTTCTTCATCTTACTGGGCCCAGGTGTATCCTGCATAGCTTCTGGGCTGTTGATGTTGGACAATTTTGTGGGGTCTGCTAAAACAAGGAGGTCTGCCAACCATTCCTTGGTGATTTCGTCTAGGTCTTCTTCTGCCAGCTTATAATAGGATTGTAATTGCTCTTTGTTCTCATTAGTGCGTGATGTTATGTAAATGAAGTGGCAGTCTGTGATGAACTTCATTAAGGGCCTGAACCTGAAGAGGGTATTTGGGGTTATCCAAGGCTCAGACTGGATGGCGTGCTTCAACTGATTGTAGTAGGCGTGGAATACGACATTGGATTTCCATTGTTTTCTCATATCATTCAAGTACCATAAGGTACTGAACTCCACGAATAAGGGATCAAAAGGGTCGAGGTCCGAGAAGGTTGCATCTTCCAGTAGCTCCCATGCAACGAAAGATATAAGTATCAAGAGCCAGCTAAAATGGAATTCATGCCCCTGATCCTGGGCTTCTCTATAGTCGATCTCTAGTTGATTCACCAGGTACTTCACCTAGTTCATCTGCAGTTCCTTTGTGCACTTTCCTGCGAGGTCAACTACAAAGATGGATACTTGCGTGGGTTGATTCTTGCAAATGAGCTTCCCTGCGATTAGCTGACATGCAAGGCACACTGCGCCGCTCTAAATAGAGGCTACCTTGTAGACTCACACTCCTTTCTCAACATCACTATAAGCTTCTTTGATCTTTCAAGAAAGAGTGCAGTCTGCGGTCTTTCCAGGATAGTAGTCATGGGGATCAGGGCCCTGCATGCTAAGAACTATGATCCTATTGATCAATGCTAGATCAACTGTGATGCGGTGGTTCAAACATAGGTATCCTTTGTGGTAGCTCGCCAGTAGTATCTTAACACAGGCATTGACTTCTTGGTGACATATGAAATGTGGGATCTTCATGACGTTCAATAGAGTGGACTACGTGAGGTTCATAGTCCATTGCTGAGGGATGATCTTCAAGTTTTTTCCCTTGGTTCTGGTTAGGTACTTGTACGGGGAAAGTGTGTTGTAGACTTTACGATCCCCCAAGTTGAAGTCACTAAAATTCAATGCTGCAATATTGTCTTGATCTGTGTGGACCGCACGTACCCCTTTTGACAGGTACACAGTGACTAGAGTGTACTCGAAGTCTCTAGGGACACTATCTTTGTTGATCGCACTGCTCAGAGGTGGTATGTAAGAAAGTAGGATGGATGCAACCAACTTCGCATTGGCCATATCATCTTTATGTTTGGTTTTGTGTTCTACACCAGCTGGGGATTTTCCTGCTCGAGCAGTCGATGGGGAGGCTTGCACTCCTCTCGTCGATGATGCATGTAAACCTGTAGACAACCCTCGTTCCAACATGACTCTTTCGGTTCTGAGGCTAGCAAGTACCTCTCTTGCAGATTCTTCGGCTGCACAAAAATTCGTCAGACATATGTGCTCGGAAAGAAAAATTAGTCGGGGTTCAAAATGATCTTAGATACTGTACTAGGATGACCAACCATATCGCAATGACCACTGTATACAACTACTATTCAGCGGGATTCTAATTCTCAGTTGGAAAATGTGTTCTTTGTGCATGGTGCGACAAACTAAATAAGAAATTTGACAATGGTCTGCTGGCAACGGGCATGAAGCTTCCATTAACATTCATCTATCCGTTATGGTGCGGTCCAATGGTCTAGTGATGATCCTTTAATGCTTTTCTATTTGTTCGGGGAGGAATTCGAATGGGTATATTGGTCCAACGGATATATCGATTCATTGTGGTGAAGTGCCATAGGTCGTTGTTCTGATATCTCAAAGAAGCTCCCATTCTGCAAGTTTTCTTTCTGCAATGTTCTATCTGGAATCTCCTGCAACTTTTCAATCTTTGCCTTCTTCTTATTTAAATTTCTAGCTTTCTTTCCATTTATATTCCTCTTAGTAGTTCTTCTCCTATTTTGGCTCATATTTTCCGTGGATATAGTTGCTTCATGCTGCTGATGTTCTTTCTTAGGGTTCAGGTATATCATCTCATCTTTATCTGAGATAGAAACTTCAGTCTTATATGAGTCCTCTGGTGTTTTGATAATTTTGACATCTGGGTTCCTAGTGTGATATAGCTTCAATCTGTTCTATTGTTCTTCAATCAACTGCACAATCCTTCTGGTCATGAAGTCTTTTAACTCTTGTCTCTGTTGTTCTAAAAAAAAGTATTCTTCTTTCTTTCTGGCTTGATCTCTTTCAATCCAAGGATTTCCAAGTAACAAAGTAAATGAGGCGTTGTCCTCAATAAATTTGATAATCTCAAAATCTTATTCTGTTGAAGTTCCATTAGCATTCATAGATATCTAATTGAGCCTTCCACATAGGTTCACTAGTTTCTTTCTGAATGACCCTATTCCACTCAGTGAAGGGGTCATAACAGGACTCCCTATAGCTTCCCAAGTTCTTTCTGTCATAACATTCACCTATGTTTCCTCATCTAGAACAGAGTCAATGTCGAAGTCTCCTATTCTTACCTTGATGCATTCTTTCTTGTTAAATACCTTTGATAATATAACATGTCGGTGATCATTTAAGGTGTCTTGTATCTGTATGAACATCTTGTCTGATTCTCTCTGGGGTTCTTTTATTTCTGGATCTTCCTTAGGGTTTTCTTCTTTCAAATTCATGCCTTCACTTTTAGCAATCATTCTAGGGAAATCTAATACTTCATGGTCCAAATATTTGCAACAGAGACAACTAGGTCTTCCACCAGGGAATTCCTTAGCAAGATGTCTTGGTCTTATGAAACTATAACAGAGGATTAATCCTCTCTTTATTTTAAATGATCCCCAACCTCTTTTGTACTGTGCACTAGGGTTATGGTAACTAGCCTGGAAAAATTTCTTTCGAGGATCCTGCATCCGCTTGTTAGTCCGAACAGTCTTTCTATGCATAGCTATAACATATCTATCAGATCTATTCATATCAAAATTTCTATCATCTATCAGAGCCCTAGTTTCCAAGCTAGGACATAATCTATCAAACATACCTAGATCCATGCTCAAAACAATTTCACTTATTTTACTTTTGCAGAGCACAAAGCTTCTAGATATAAAAACTTTTGACTATTCTTANTTTCTATCATCTATCAGAGCCCTAGTTTCCAAGCTAGGACATAATCTATCAAACATACCTAGATCCATGCTCAAAACAATTTCACTTATTTTACTTTTGCAGAGCACAAAGCTTCTAGATATAAAAACTTTTGACTATTCTTACCTTTATCAGAGAACAAAGCTTACAGACCTTACCACTTTTCTGTAGATATGACCTTTCTTTCTTGGCACAAAGCTTCACAGGTGAAGTAGAACACTGCGTACTAGGGAAACAGATCTATGCACAGAGATTTCATGGTTTCTAGATCGAATCTTTGCACAAAGATTTTCTTTCTCAGTTCCAAACAATCACAGTTTTGGTCCCAGCAACAAAACCATTTGTTGGCACAGGGGCATACCCAGGGTTCAACGCTACAAGAGCGTACCAACAAATATCTAACTACCATCCCTTTCGGCAACACCTATGAAGCAGTTGAAGTCTCACCCGAGGTAGAGGCATGGGTGGTTGCAAGACTCAGGTGTCTGCAACCTTAGCTGGGACACAGATCTGTGATTACACATCTTACTAGAACACTTAACATCGTTAGTTCCTCAAGATACATTCAATAACTACTTCACCTATAAGACATAGCTATGCAACATTCACACTAATCTATAGTATTCAAGAACTTAGCAACAGTCAGCTAGATCAAATCCAGTAAATCAACACTAAGAATCTTCATACACATCAGATCTAGCATTCATACACATCTAGGAGCACAAAGCATAAGCAGATATTCCTAAAAATATCAAATCACTTAGCAGAAGAAGAAGTAAACACATTGAATCAAAGCACAAAGCGTCACAAACAGATTTACGTGGTTCACCCCCACCCTGGGGCTATGTCCACCAACTCTTCTTCTTTATTATCTCGGTCAAGCAGTTCCAATACAGAGCCTCAACAATCCTTACTCCGCACAAGATAAAACATCGGCACAACTCGCTAGATCCTTCTTCCTTGCGCTTCAACACAAAGCCTTTCACAACCTCCTACAACAACTTGCACTTAGCTCTGCAAGTCTCTTACAATCATGCACAGAGCATTTACAATTCACATTCAACTACACATATCTAATTACTAGCACTATTCCATTGACTCTCTTATACCTTGCCTAGACATGTATTTATACATACAAAAGTGGGCCTAAGCGTGGGTAAACCCACGGACCGACATCTCTTTCCCATTACATTAACCCAAACTCTAAAAAGGGGCCCAAAAGTGGATCGAGATCCCATGATCTCTGCTTCATCTTGTGCACTTCCTTCGATAGGGTGTCGAAGTCCCAAAATGGTCAAATATGACCAAGTATCTCCCACAGCTTGGTCAAGGGCCAACACCGTCCTTTGATTACGGGGTGATACGCCATGCTAAAAGGTACTCCCAATCAAAATCAATTGCAAGACATTTGTATTCCATATTGCCATTGATCTTTAAACTTTAAATGGGATGATGATATTGTCATGGTGAATCCAGGACGACAAGGCCCATGGAGAAGAAGCTTCATGTATATCTTGTTACATGAAAGACAATATTGGAGCACCAAAGGAAGATGCTATCAATCATATCAACGCCATGATCACTGACGTAATTAAAGAATTAAATTGGGAGCTTCTAAAACCAGACGACAATGTTCCCATGTGTTGCAAGAAACCTACTTTTGATATCAATAGACTTATCCATCATGGGTACAAATACCGAGATGGCTACAACATTTCCAACATTTAAATAAAGAGTTTTGTGATAAGAAACCTCCTTGAACCCGTGGCTTTCTAACCACATCTCAAATCTACAAGAAGTTGGTACTTTGTTCAAGTGTGTCTGTTTCATGGTGTTCTTGGATTAGTTCAATGAGGATATTCATTATGGAGATTTTTCTCTTTTCATTTTCTCTTTTAAATATTCAAATTATGAGAAAATAATTTGTTTCAACCAAATTAATATTTATAAAAAAATATGTAACATTTCAAATTCTTTTTATTAATAATATAATTGTGATTCAAATTATTATCTTTAATTTTAATAAACATAGAAGATTAAATATTATTATAAATATATAAGATTAAATATCATTATGTCAAGTCTCACAATATCAATACAAATTGTTCTAAATGTGTGGTAGATAATACTCATATAAACAACAAAAACATATATTTTCACAATAATTTTAATTTATTTTTTAAATATTTAATTATAGTTTTCTATTACTACCAAAATTCATTTACTTGAAGCAAGTGTACATATAAATATATTTTGATGATTTTCTTTTCATTATTTTGCGTTAGTTTACAAACCACACACACTCTATTTTGGAGAGTTATTGTTTTTGACAATTCTAGTATACATGTTGTATACTCAAGATAATTCTTTCCCCTTGTGACACATTACAAAAATTAGTTGATTGATTAGGATGTTTTTTTTTAACGGAAACATGTATGGATTGTATTAAAAAACAATGGTAACTATTGGTAAAGGTACATCATGAATTTCTTGCCTTGTTTGTAGAAATAAATTTAAAATGACAAAGAAGACATCTATCTTCGGTCCTATGATCCATATTTTATGAGCATAATGAAATGAATATGGATCCTTTTGTGGATCCAAAACGTCGACAAACTATCAAAAACACTGTGGTTCTTCCGACAATTTCTACACAAATCTCTCACCACAGAAACCTAAATGATCATATTAAAATATGCTTAACACAAAATAATAGAGATACAATAAAATTGGTTTTCTATTCAATAAGAAGATAAGTCGAAACTGTAAAATGCAGCAGAAAACAAGCTTGCTGGAATGGTGGCGACTTATATTTGAGAAGAGATGTGTCGACCACACTCATTCACAAGAAGATGATTACAATGAGGCTCTGAAGGCCTTTTTACAATAAACAGGAATGTAAAAAACGCTAGACATCCAAAAATCTAATAAATTTTTTTTTAAATTAATAATGTTTACTATTTTTAATCTATTTTTGTGTTGACATATATATTAAAATCATAAAATACATACCTCGCTTATTTCTGCTATAATGTTTTGTAGCTTAACCATTTCTCGAATGAGTTATATGTCACACTAGAGGAGACCGATATCTATGATCTAAAAAACAAAGAAATGGTTTTCATTATGTTAAGACCCTCTTATCATGCACAACAAAAACGTCGTAATTCGATGGATATGTTGACTATGATAATTTAAAAAAATATATAAAATTAATATTATAAATTTCTAAAAAAATACAAGGGACAAGAAAAACATTTACCTTATATTTTGTTGGAAAAATAAGATACCACTATTATAAAAAAAACAAATTTGACATAGTTATTCACAATTTCTATGAATAAAAATTTTATATTCCAAAAGCTAATTCAATTTCCTACCTTTCATCTTCTTACACTATAATCAAATTCATTGTAAAAATACCTTGAATAATCTCTCCAACTTAACCTATGATGAGAAACCATCATTAGCTTGTAGTCACCCCACCATAAAACCTAAAAACATGTATCCCATTATTATCAAGAACCCCTTTTAGAATATATGCTAAAGTATGTGTGAGAAAAAAAAATGTGAAAAATAACCTCTAGAAGTGATTGTACTAAAGTCAATCTTCCACCACTAGATAACCACTTATTTCACCAATTATTTATTTCGGCTTGACTTCATTGGTTTTTCCATACTCATTAGGTTTTAAAGGATACCCTAAGTACTTGAAACACCCTGTACTTGACTTAATAATTGAATTTGACTTAATAATTGAATTGACACTTTCTTGAACATCTTCGCATCATGGATTAAATTTAGAAAAAAAAGAAACTAACTATTTGAAATACAAGAAAATATTTAATTTTAATATTAAAAAACCATAATATTAATATTGATATATATATATATATATTCCCAATGTCTGAAAAACATCACATTAGTATTATTTGCTTATTTTCTCGGTGTCTTATGCCATAGTCTGGTACATGTGATAAAGTGTTTTCACCCAGAAATGGCAACTATCAAATTTTTCTTTTCCACGATTTCACCAGTAAATGACAATTATCATTTTTTCTTCCAACGATTTCATGTACATGTAACACAATTTTAAAAGCATATAATTGGTGTACATAGGCAACACACCAACCTTTCATTTCACCAATATTTGAAAAACCTTGTACTTGACTTAATAATTGAATTGATACTTTCTTGAACATCTTCGCATCCTGGATTAAATTTAGAAAAAAAGAAACTAACTATTTGAAATCCAAGAAAATATTTAATTTTAATATTAAAAAAGCATAATATTAATATTGATATATGTTTTCTTAATGTCCGAAAAACATCACATTAGTATTGTTTTTTTATTTTCTCCGTGTCTTACGCTATAGTCTCGTACATGTGATAAAGTGTTTTCACCTAGAAATCACAACTACCAAATTTTTCTTTCCCACGATTTCACCAATAAATGACAATTGTCATTTTTTCTTCCGATGATTTCATGGACATGAAATGCAATTTTAAAAGAATATAGTTGGTGTATGAAAAGTGTTTTCACCTAGAAATGGAAACTGTCAAATTTTTCTTTTCCACGATTTCACCAATAAATGACAATTGCCATTTTTTCTTCCGACGATTTCATGGACATGAAACGCAATTTTAAAAGCATATAGTTGGTGTACGTAGGACCTTTCATTGCGCCAACAATATGAATGCAATTTCAAAAGAATATAATTTGATCTTCCTCTACATGATTAGGTGATGCTTGAGCAACTGATTACGTGATCGAACATTTCGGAGAAAAACAACAAAAACTGAGTATCCTGCCTGGGCGTAAAGCTCTATATAAACGGAACAGTGTCTGGGTTCTACCGTATGGATTTTAGTTCGTTAATTTGAATTCTCCCATAGGACAAAACCTATAATATTATAGCGAGAAAGAATGGATATGTTATCTATCGTCCCGTTGGCCTCCAAATCATTGATCAATTCTACTGATAAGCTTAAGCCTTTCTGTAGAACTAGATCATCAGATCGGTATGGTTTGAAGATCTAGTTCTACGACTCTTTGTTGAATTTGCTGAATAAATTCAGCAAGCTTCATCACTTGGTGTTCTAAGGTTTCTTCTACTTTCTTCTCTAAGCCGGTCATAGAGCGAAATGCTCTGTTGACTACTTCTTCGATCCCGATCTACTTCGCGAGTAGCTGCTCCTTTTCTTTTTGGATCTTCGCTCTGTCTTCTTACAATTTTGCTTGGAGAGAATCCCTCTCTTGTTGCGCAGATCAACACTGCTCGATGATTTCCTCCTCTGCTTTCTTTAAGGCTTGGGTGGCCTTTGTGGTTTCTTCCTGTGTTTTCCAAAGGCGTGCTTTGACTGTGGCAACAATCTTGTGGAGTTAAATGGGTTCATCTCCCTCTTATGTTGTTCCTTCTGGCAGGGGCACAGTGGAGATTGCATGGCTAGAACAAAGTGCCCGCTGCACTCCTTGGAGCTCTCTCTCAATTCGGTTGAACACTGCCTCTTTCTTAGTGTTAGCGATATTTCTCGCTAGGGGAATCAGAGATCAAATGAATGGGTTAGAACCCACCCGTCCA
>SNQJ01S0196715.1:0-11079 GCA_010110895.2 Picea sitchensis
ACTCAGTCCGGAGTCCAAGGGGGTCTACCGATGCCTCCGCATCCTCAAGGTCACTAACCTGCACACTCAATAAACTGAGTCAATAGCACCCGTCTACATGAATAGTAACACATCATATCATCTGTCAATCACATCATAATCAAATATATAAGGTCCAACACCAAAAAAGGGTCCAGATCACTTGCGNCAAAGAATAAGTGTCCTCAGTGCGCCAGAGCGGGATGTTACACAGATGGTAGGACTAGGCCAAGGAGGAGGCCACCTAGGGGAATGCCCACCTGTTGCGCACAAGTCAATCACCTAGATGCAACACATTTTCACCTTTTGATGAGTAAATAAAAATATGTAAATAAATGGTTCCCTCAGTATATAAGGTGAATCGGGACTCAAATAAAGTATTCTTACCTTTTCTAATGAAGCTATGTGTCTCGTTTGTTTTATTTTCTGAGTTTGCATTTTACATCTACTGCAATTTCATTTTTGGGGTTTCTGAAGAATAAACAGTGTGCCTTCCTTCATGGATGTCTCCTGGTGACTTCATTTTCCATGCTTACATCTCTGATAGAAAGCTTATCCCATTAGATATCCACTCTCTAAGGGAGAAAATCCTTTCCTTCAATTTTTCTGAGGTAGAAGGGACGACGCACCAACTGGGGTTTGTGCCCTTACTGGTTTTTTCCTTTGTTGGGATGAAGTGAGTGTGTCCTCTTCTATGGCTGCATTGGGCTTATCCCACTGATCCCTGGAGGTCACTCTGAGATAGACAAAGCCTCTTGGCCACTCTCATATGACCCCGACTTGGATCCCCATTTGCTTGGTCACCCAAACCAATGGTGTGCCCCCGTTTAGATTTGCACCCCTGAGGATTTTTTGGTCAGAAGCTGGATTATGGCTTGCATGGTCACCTTCTCCTGTAGATCACCTTCTTGGGAAAATCAATTGGTATCAGAGCCTCAATATCCATGGAAACTCTTCCAATCTTGAAGATTGAGTCAAATTGTTTTTTGGGGTTTTCATTAAATAGTCCAGATCTTGCCCATTCCAATGTTTAAATTTTCATGCAAGAATCTCAACAGATATCATAAGCCCTAAGGGCGCCCAGATATCCATTGCAACAGAGAGGAGTTCCACAGATCTAAAACAATACAGATCTCTCCCTCTAGACCAATTTAGATCCTTTGCTTCAGGTTTTTGCGTTCTTTGTTCCCAAAATAGAGTCTGACCCATTTTTCAACATTGCAAACTAGGGGCGTGTTTGATCTTCAGCTAGCCTCACAATTCCTCCATGCAAATATCCTTTGGCAATCGACTCAGATTCCAACATGTCAAATCCCTTCCAAGATCTTGCCTTCATCCTCAATGAGCTACTCATACTGCAACAACAAAACAATCCATACCCCTTTCGGTTGGACACTCAAATCCAACTACCCAAATTTGTTGGTCAAACCAACAGAGAAATTGTGGATTCTTGGATCCGTAGCCTCTCCACCTATTTCACTACATGTCCAAGCCTTACCGAGGAAAGAAAGCTCCACATTGTCGCCTTGCAATTAAAAGGAATTGCAAAAACTTGGTGGGATACAGAGCAAGAAAATACCACATTTGTGATAGAGATTGGGGATGCTCTAGAATCCTCTACTTCCAAACCCATCAGAACATGGGCTCGACCTTCCGAAGCTTTGATAAATTGCTTCTACCCACCCGGGTATGTGCAATCCTTATGTATCAAATGGAACTAACTTCGACAACTCCCTTCACAAGGAGTGCAAAGCTACCTAGACTTCTTCTGCAAGATGCGCCTCTTACTTCATATTCCAAATCTGGAAGAGGTACGAATATTAAATTTTGTGTTTGGTTTATTAATTTCATTCTGTCGAGAAGTAGAGTTGTTTGAAAATCCAACTTTAGAAAAAACTTTTCAAAGATCTTTGGGAAAGGAAAGTTGCTCCTAGAGGTTGTATTCATTAGTCCCACCGCTACACAAACCCCTCTGCCTCTCAACCATCCAGCTCCCATCCATTAGCCCTCTTTCCACCTCCTCAAGCTCAAAACCCCACACCCAATACAAATACAAGGACACCCTGGTTCTCATTCCATAAAAATACTTCACACAATTAATCAGATTGTCGAATCCTCCAAAATCTAAAAACCAAAAAAACCCTACTCATTGAGCTCATTATGCCTTCCTAAGTAGAAGATACCGAAGAAGTTCCTCTAGACAATCCCACAGAAGTAGATCCCTCACTGATTCTAATGACCCATGAAAATTCAAACTCATTCACCCAACCCCTCTTCGTCCATAACTGCCAAATCGAAAATGCCTTGGCTTTACTGATTATGGATAATGGAAGACAAAAGAATTTGGTGTCTCAATACCTTGTCAGCCGCCTTAATTTGGTTACTACTCCACATCCGCAACCCTATCAACTTGGATGTGTCCAGAAGGATGGCCCTCGCCTCTTAGTTTCTAAGAGTTGTCTAGTCACTTTCGCCATAGGCCAATTCAAAGATATTGTCCTTTGTGATGTCACCCCCTTGGATTGTGTGGATTTGTTACTCGGTATCCCATACCAAACCCAAAGAAATGCTATCTATTTGGCCAAATCCCGCCACTACAAAATTACCAAATATGGCCACACTTATATCTTAACTGCAACAAAACCCAACCCCCCTACTACCAAACAACAAATCATGCATGTACACTTAAATCGATGTGTCTCTTTCTCTTTGGTGCACCCAATAACACCAAACAATACCATGCACCCTATTCCTGAAACAATGACTCCCCTCCTCCAAGAATTTGCAGAGGTATTTTAACCTCTCGAGGGGCTCCCTCCCTCCCGACACATTGACCATTCCATTCATCTCATCCCTGGATTTTCTTTACCTAACGCCCCTACTTACCGGTTGGCCCCAACAGAATCAGAGGAAATGGAAAGACAATTGATCGACCTCATCAACTATGGCCATATCCAACCTTCATCTTCTCCCTGTGCTTCTGTCTCATTTGTCATCCCTAAAAGAGATACCTCAGAAATGAGCCTTGTCACTTATTACTGAGCCCTGAACAAAGACACCATAAAAAACCATTACTCCCTACCCCGAATTGAGGAGCTACTCTAAACCCTCCAAGGATCTAAGTGGTTTACTAAATTGGATTTGACAGCTGGCTACCATCAAGTTCGAAGGAACCTAGATGATGTTTGGAAAACAACGGTCAAGATCAAATTTGGTCTTTTTAAGTGGAAAGCCATGCCTTTCAGCCTCACAAACGTCGCAAGCACTTTCATGAGGCTCATCAATGACATCTTCAGAGCACATTTGGGTCGATTTGTAGTCATCTACTTATATGACATTCTCATCTTCAGTTGGACATGGGACACTCACATGCAACATGTCCGACAAGTTCTCCAAATTCTCCAAGAACACAAGTTGCAATTCAAAGAAAAGAAGCCATATTTTTCTTAGACTTCAGTTCCCTATCTCGGATTTGTGGTCATATCAGAGGGTATTCAAGCAGATCAAGCCCGCATCCAAGCATTGAAGCAATGGCCTCTAACTTCTTCAGCTAAGGAGCTCAAAATCTTTCTGGGTGGCATCAATTTCTATCGTAAGTTCATTCCCTCTTTTTCACATCTTGCTCATTCTTTGCATCATCTCTCAAATACTTCTTCTACATTCATCTAGACTAAAGAAGAATCTAGTCACTTTGATCAGCTCAAAGACACCCTGTGCTAATCCCCTGTATTACATTTACCAGACCTCTCCCAACCCTTTGACATTAAGTTTGATGCCTCACAATATGCTATTGGTTATGTACTTAAAAAGGGAGGACACCCCATTGCTTACCACTTTGAAACCATGTCCAAGGCAAAGAAAAATTATAGTACCTATAACAAGGAATTTTACAGTCTGGTTCAAGTCCTCAAACAATGGAGGCATTATTTTTTGGGTAAAGAAACCATTCTGCATACAGACCACCACCCTTTGATTTTCATCAACTCTCAATCAAAGATTCAGGAACAAAGACACCTTAAACGGGCCTCCTACATTTACCAATTTCACTTAGTCATCATATATAATAAAGGAAATTCTAATAATATGGTTGACTTGCTAAGTCGACCTCTTCTTACTCCTCAGGGAGGTTCATGCTTCAACCTATGGGGGCCACTGCGGTACCACAAAGACCATCAAACATATGCAACACCATTTCCATTGGCCTTCCATGTAGCCTCAAGTTGAAAAATTTATCAGAGCCTATCCATTATTCTCACAATCCAAGCCATACAACCAGAAGAATGGGTTATATCAACCACTGTTGCTTCCTTCTCGGCCTTGGAAGTGAATCTCAATGGACTTCCTCAGTGTACTTCCAACAACCCAAAATAAACATGATGCAATCCGGGTATTGGTATGTTGCTTAAGCAAAATGGCACTTTTTATCCCATGCACAAAGACTACTACAACAATGCAAACAATGGAACTATACTTCTGACATGTCTGGCCCCATTTTGGCCTCCCAAGCAATATCATCTCAGACATAGATTCTTGCTTCCTCAACAAATTTGGAAGACCATATGTGCACTATTGGGGTGCCACCATAAGTTTTCTACTGCATTCCATCCTCCAACAGATGGCCAAATAGAGGTTGTCAATAGATTCTTGGTTCATGCTCTCCGAACTCACTTTGGGCACAACAAACAGTGGGACAATTACTTGCACATTCTACAACATAGCTACAATAAGGCAACACATTCTTCTACAGGGTTTTCACCTTTTGAACTTTGCTTGGGCTTCGAACCAACATCTCCAACTGAGCCCCCACTCACTTGGGCTCCTCAATGTACCTTCCATCAATAGCAGGAACAACTTTGATCTCAACGATTTCTCCAACAAATTCCATAACTCCACATTGTAGTAACAACATCACTCCAAGCAGCCCAAGCGCATGCTAATAAATGCCACGACAAAGAAAGAAACTTCATGTCCTTTCAACTAGGGGATCAAGTCTGGTTAAAATTGGATAACAAGTGTTTCAAAGGCCACCATCAGAAGCTTCTGCCAATAAGATATGGTCTATATACCATCCTCGACAAGATTGGAGAAAATGCGTATAGGTTGGATCTTCCACCACAACTGAGAATCCACAATGTCATTAATGTAAATCACTTAAAGTTGTTTGAGCCTTCCCTCTTGGAAGAACCAGTCACCATCACTCATCGAGTGGACAAAATTCTCGATTTCCAATTCCCATTGGTCAATGACATTATACTGGACACCTGGACTCGCTCTATAAGACACCAGACATACACTTCATATCTGGTATCTCGCCAAGGCCAAACTCCAGCTCAGGAAAAGTGGATCACAACTAATGTATTTCACAACAAGTTTCCTCATCTTTTCATGGAAGCCGGGACACTTCCAGATCTAAATCGGGAGGAATTGGGCCAAGGAGGCCACCTAGGGGAATGTCCACCTGGGGCGCACAAGTCAGTCACCTAGGCGCAACACATTTTCACCTTTTGATGAGTAATTAAATATATGTAAGTAAATGATTCCCTTAATATATAAGGTGAATCAGGACTCAAATAAAGTATTCTTATCTTTTCTTTTGAAGCTACGTGTCTCATTTGTTTTATTTTCTGAGTTTGCATTTTACATCTACTGGGATTTCATTTTTGCGATTTCTGAAGAATAACCAGTGGACCATCCTTCATGGCTGCCTCCTAGTGACTTTTTTTTCCATGCTTCCATCTCTGAGAGAAACCTTATCCCATTAGCTAGCCACTCTCTTAGGGATAAAATCGTTTCCTTCAAGTTTTTCAAGGTAAAAGGGAGGGCCCACCAATTGGGGTTTGCGCCCTTACTGGTTTTCTACTTTCTTGGGATGAAGTGAATGTGCCCTATTCTATGGATGCATTGGGATTATCCCACCGATCCCCGAAGCTCACTCTGAGATATCCAAAGCCTCTTGGCCACTCTCGGATCACCTCAACTTGGATCCCCATTTGCTTGGTCACCCAAACCAATGGTGCGGCCCTGTTCAGATTTGCACCCATGAGGATTTTTTGGTCAGAAGCGAGACTATGGCTTGCATGGTCACCTTCTCTTATAGAAATCCTTCTTGGGCATATCAAGGACTGTTCTCATAAACTTTGTCCTTGGTGCCCTTCCCATTTACCAATTCCCCGTGTTGTTAGTCCCTGCCTCTTTTTGTCACGATTTTGTGTGGGAGCTCCATCGTTTCCTTTTGAAAGGGGGGAAATCCAACTCTAAACATTTTCACTTGGTTAATTGGAATATTATTCTTTCTCATAAAACTCATGGAGGCCTTGGAATTAGGGATCCTCTTGGCATGAACAAAGCCCTGAGAGAAAAAATTATTTGGAGATTGATCTATAGGAATAAAGAATGGTGGAAATCTAGTCTAAGCCCAAAATACTTCCTTACTCCCTACATGAGATTCCTTGACAACATCACCCATTTCGTGGTTTTCTCTCAAATTTAGCACCTTCTTAAAGGCTCACCCCCCCTCCTATCTAAAAATCTCTCTTGGTCCCCAAGTAATCAAAGAACACAAAAAAAAATCAACATAGCATTATGGGACAACACCATAGTCACATGGGTCTCCCTTTTGACTCCTGATCAAGAGATAGGCCTTACTATCTCCTTCAGTATGTGTAAGGTCTATTCCTTGGATTCTTCTTTTCAAGGTACAGACTCAAGGTCATGGCTCTGAATTATGATCCTCTCTTGGGAATATTCAACATCGTTTTCCTCTAAAAATTTGGCTAGACTCGCAAAACAAACTCACGCTCTTTAACATCTCTTGTTGGGAAGAAAATTTGGGTAGATTGAAAAGGTGGAACTTGGGATACCCTCCCCCTCATCTTCAACCCCTCTTAAATATTCTCCTCCTAAACTTAAAAGTATTTGTTCCTCTTGATCAAAACTCCAAAGACAATAGAGGTCGGAGAAAAATGGGATACTCTCTCAACCAAGGGTATCACCTTGAACTTCAAAATCTAGGGCTCCATCAAAAATATAATAAGTGGGGGGGCATTTGGAACCCTCATATCCTTCAAAAGATAAGTTCCTTTAGATTTACCCTTAAACATTATAAATATTTGACAAGAAAACTTGGTGAAAAGGGGTATCCAGGTCCCTTCAAGGTGTGTTCTTTGTTTTAAGGATTCAAACTCTTCACCTCATCTTTTTTTGAATTTCTCTTTCACCAAGGTACTTTGGAGAAAGGTTATTAAGAAATTATAATTTCGCATAAAATGACCCTCTTCAATACATCACATGGTATTTCAATGACCACAAGTATATCTTGGCTCCTTTGAAGGAAATCCCCTCTTCAAAAGAATCTAGCCAACCCTTTTCGTTTATTGGAAAAATGGGTTGGCCAAAACAAAGGAATGTTCAAATATTTAAAATCCTCCCGAGAGTTGGTGGAAAAAAAAAAATTTGACCTTCTCCTGGAGCATTTTAACACAATATACATAATATCAAATTATAATGAGGCTCTAGACCATTACGAAAGAAAATGGATGGAAAGGTTCGTATAAAAACAACCACACCCAACACTTCTCACATTGGATCAACTTGGAAGCTTCAGCTCACGACAACAAATTTCACTGAATGGATGAAGGATAGAGCTCATCATTCTCTCTTCTTCGATGGTTCCTCAAAAGGAAACCCTAGGGAAGCAGATGTGGGAGGTGTGATTTGTTAGCCTTGAAGAAAGGTTGAAGTAATTTACTCTTAAAACATAGGAGTGGTCTCCAACAATCAGGTTGAATATTTTGCCCTCTTGCAAGGATTTCTCATAACTAGATCTAAAAATATAGAGTTCCCAATAGTGGGCAATTCTAAAAACACAAGTATACAAGTATACATTTGATTTAATCCTCCCTTCCTACCAATGCAAGTTTGAGAGCACTTCTTCTCTGCAACAAAGTTGGACATGGGTGGACAATAGTACGCCCCACAACAGAATGGGAAAATAGAGAAAATGAACAAGGAGGAATGTATCTCCCTCCAATTGAGGATTTGATCTCCTTTAAATCCATTGGTGACCTCTTCGTAAGGTATTGGAATCTCAAGCTCTTAGAAGGGTGGCAAATTCGGCTCAGCAGGGATTTCATCATGGCCAACAGATGTCAAGGTACCAACTCCAATAGGAACTTATTAATGAAATGGAGATCAACTATTTCAACGGATTAACACACAAATAATAATTTGTATTCTTCATTGAATCTCAATTACAATACATATAAATAGTTGGAGTCAGAGCCAACTTATTCCCAACATAGATATGGAGGTTGAGAGAATATCTCAACAACTCCAACAAACCAAAACCAACACCAAACCAATCCCTAAATTAATCATTAATTCTAACACTCTCCCTTAATGATTACATTACAAATAAACCACATATTACAATTCTCAAATCACAACATAGATCTCTGTTTGATCTGGTCTTCATCAGCTCCTACACCCACTCTGATGCCTCTGGACTGTGCTCTTTCTCTTCCTCTTCTTCGAGCTTGCCATTCAACTCATTTAAAGCATAGATGCTTCAGACCATCATTCATGAACTTGTACAATGGACAATTTGACAACTTGGCTCATCGAGGCTTCCGTGATAAAAGATGTCAATTATTGATGCATTCTATGAACATGCCTCCATTTGTCGGATTTTTTTTTTCGTCTATCCTTCAGTGTCTAAAAGAGTAGTTTGGATATGGAATTTCCTCAACATTCAATTATACAAGGTGACTTCCAATAAGAACAGTTGTTCTTGAAACCGGGGCTGCCATCTTATATCAAGATACAAGAGTTCCTACTTTCTTTTACATAAACAAGTAAATATATAAAAAACTTTAAGCACGCCACACATAACTATATATATATATATATATATCAGTATAAAAACATGCCATCTACGGTTGCTTCCAATTAGTAATAATCCCTTCTTTTTTTTTTCGTTCATCATGAGGTAAACCTTCAGCCACGCCATACTTTAAAACTTTCACAAAGTTAACAATGTGCAAACCAACAAATTCCACACACAGTAAATGATTTCGCCCAAGCCAAGACATGGATACTAAATGCTCCTCTGATCCGCACGAATCAAGGGCTAATCGGTGGCTTTCAAGTGGCAATCAACAGTAGTGACCACCTGGGTGATTCCTGGGCAACGATCTATGGTCAACACCAATACGCAATAGTGATACATTGAATCAGCCTCGATTATTCTGCTATCACCACGCGCAGGTACGGATGGGTTGTTGCTAGCCAACTTCTACTCTTGCAGTGATCCGAACAGGCATGGATGGTGGCTATAAATATTTCTCACAAAACCGCAGCAAACGGATCTTCCAGCGATCTGAACAGGTATGGATGGCGTATATTACCAGCAGCAAACAGATGTTCCACTCTCCCGCTAGCACAATTACAAAAAAAAATGGCGTCCTTCCTCTAGTCAGCTTGGCGGCAGCTTGGCAGCAACGATTTTAATTCAACGATTCTACATCAATCCAGGCACACACAACAACAAACTATCTATTATATTCTCACGCATCTAAACCTACTCTTACAACAGATAGATTATCAAGTCTCTCACATCTTCCTAGGTATTCCTGTGAGGGATTAACCCCAGCTAGGCTCTGATACCATATTAATAAAATGGAGATCAACTATTTCAACGGATTAACACACAAATAATAATTTATATTCTTCATTGAATCTCAATTACAATACATATAAATAGTTGGAGTGAGATCCAACTTATTCCCAAAATAGATATGGAAGTTGAGAGAATATCTCAACAACTCCAACAAACCAAAACCAACTCCAAACCAATCCCTAAATTAATCATTAATTCTAATAGAACTTGACGACCTCTAGTCATTGGTGATATCAATTCAAAGAAGATTGGATACTCTCGCATCCCAAGTTCTGGACGTTCTAGACTTAAACGTTAAATATAGATAGTCTTTCCAATTGTTGAATGATGAGGTCGATGCTCTAAGAAGTCAGCTGGAGGAAATCTGTCTCCAACCAACCTTCCAGGGATAGCAAGAAAACACAACATCTAACACAAGATTTGCTAATTCTAGTCTCGACCCCCCTCCTTTTCGAAATCTCAACATCACTTTGCAACAACCAAAGGATACAAAAATATAACACAAGATCTGCTAATTCTAGTCTCGCCCCTTCTCATTTTGGAAATCTCAACATCACTTTGCAACAACCAAAGGATACAAAAATAACGAATGTGGATGATTGGAATATGTTTCCTCCCTATGTTTTAGTCAGTATGTGCTTTAAATTTTAGATGTGTTTAGGGGTCTTTTTAAGAATCTATACTAGCATATTTTTATACTGGAACAATTGTATATATCATGCATATAATTGTAATACTCAAGATCAACACACTATGGGTTTAGGTCTTGAACTTCTCCCATTTAGAGAATTTTTTCTTTTCTATGTAAATGGTTTTTTATATATTATTGAATATTTATATTTTTTTATCAACATTGTTTAAATTTTTTATGTTTATTTTTTATTTTTCACACGGCATACAAATTTGAGCAAAATCTTAATTTTATATTGTTTAAATTGAATTTCTAAATTCATAAATAGATTCAACTTACTCAAAATTTAAATTTATTGAAACTCTTATCCAATTTTGGGAAAACTAAATTAAAAAATAATCATTAAAAAGAAACAAAATGTAGAACATTTAGACAACTGTATTTCTATTATTTACATATTTATTTCTTAAAAATCCTTCCTCTATATTAATATATAATATATCCTCTACATTAATATATAATATTATGAATATAGTGGATATTATATATGTTGCATAATTTTTTTTTTAAACAATCTTTTAAATATACAATTTCTAAATATACAAATCATATATCTTATAGAATTTCGAAATATACAAATCAATTATCTTAAATTAGATGGTTGTTTTTTGTGAACTTTTCTACGGTTGAAAGCCACTTATAACTATTTATTTATTGTTTGTTTACGAGTAACGAAAGGCACTTATACCTATTT